>SKCR01044166.1:0-128535 GCA_019454045.1 Zanthoxylum bungeanum
GGGGTGAGCCAGACTTATGCGGATATTTAGATGTTCTCTAATCATTCCAACTGTTTCGACAATTTTGTTGCAAAAAGTTTACTGAAATTTAAACATGTAAGGCTGCCCTAACATAAATTTTTAGGCAACTATAACATATGAGACAAAGGCTGTTTTAAATGGAAACTAGTTGATAAATAGAACACTTGAACCGTAGTAGTCAAATACATGGCTAGAATTTTTTTATACAAGAAGCATTAGAAGGCAGCAATTTCAAATAGTAGTGAGGAAGAAAGAAAGCAACGGAATCTAAGAAGCATGGTAGCAGTTGAGAGAAGAGAGAAGAGGCCGATTTGAATATCAGGTCCCAAAGTAGTAATATATATTATCAATCTCTATCAGTTCTATTAGTAATATATCGCCCCAAATGGGGTTTGAAATGTCCAAAACCAATATATTAAGCTAGCACTAGTTGAGCAAAATATATTGGAAGACAAAATGATGACTCAAAAAGCACAATTACCAGCAACAAACAGAAAATTCAGAACTTTTTAATATAGCAATATAGGAGATCTTGAGAATTATTGGGAAATAGTATAAGAAGGTCAAGAATTTCTAATGACTGTCCACCAAAGTTCTGAGAACAAGACAAATGGTCAGGCCTCTTGGGGAGGTAAGAGATCTCTTGAGATTGAGTCCCGTTGATACCAAGGTTAGGTCGAGAGTTGTGTTTACATTTATGAAAATTTGAAAAAGAAATACTGAGAACAACTAAACCATAAAAATCTAGAAGGCGGTCAATGTACTGAATCTCCTTTGGTTTAGCAACCTAAACAGAGAAGCAGTCCTTTCCAATCCTTCAAGTGTATTCATGGTCAAGGCACCCCACACTCTAACATGATGGCAAGTTTACTAACTAAACTGGTCAAACATTGCCAATTCACTTGGTCTTTATGCCCCGAGCAATTTTATGTGTTCAACATATATCCAATTTTAAGTGGAGCCATAAAATAATTCAAAGTTTACCCAGCAGACAATCAAGTGGACTAGGGAAACACAAGTAATAAGATTTAACAGAATTCTCACCTCCATGAACTGCACTATAAAATCTATGAGCTTGTGTTTCTGCATCTCCTCACAATGGTAGTTAGTGATAAGAAAGCTGATATCATAACCCTGCAAAATAAAGGCCAATGAAGCAAATACATGTCTCCGATACTAAAGCGAAAGCAAAGAATAAATTTCATTTATACTCAATGCTGACATATATGATGAACCTATAGTCTGGGAATATACTTCATAGATTTATTAATAATGAAATTGACAGAAACCTCAAGGAGCACCAAAAATTTTATCTGATCATGCAAAAGTCCAAAGACCTGTTGCCAAGTGCTAACATAGCAATTGTTCACAGAACTCTGATAGTCATATAGTATGCAACTACAATTCAAAAATAAAAATACCATTTCAAGCCATTATGCACAGAGTATGCTTAATAAATAGACAAAATCAAGCAATGCACTTATTAAGTGGTATTAAAACCAAGCACCAAAAGAATAATTTTGTTCTATGATAGAAATAAAAGCTTTCAACTGTAGAAAGACATCATATCTAATCCTAATTTATAGATTATAAGAAATACTAGACACATGACAAAGCAATTTATACTTGAAATTGTCATGGCTCATCATCATAAAATTCTCATGGTCATTACTCATAATGTTTATTCTTTATTGGAACCGGCATGTTATGCAGTAAATGATTAAACATATTCTAGAAACAAAAGGGCAGTCAATCCAAAAGAGAGACATTGAATCTCAAGGAAAGCATTCTTGAATGCATAATTGCTAATGTCGACTCAACAAGATAAAAACACATGCCTGTGCTGGCTTTCTTCTCAAAACTTGAAATGCTTCTGCCCTCATCGACAAAAATCTAAGGAACTTTTTAGTTAGTATGTTTTCAAGTTCATCTGCCTGCTTTACCTACACAAAGAAAAATAGATGCATATAAGAAAAAAGTAAGAGCACATTGCAATTTTATTTGAAGTTCACAATAATTATACCAGGTGCCATCCGTGTTTGATTGTTATCGGTGGTGAATGAGTCCCCATGCTTTGTTGTACAAGCAATTTGTATGACTCAAATTTAATAGACATGAGAGGAAAACCAAGAACGTTTTTCCCAATACAATCATTCTCATGTTCAACAACAAACTTCTCTAAGGAAAAGTGATAGGTTATTTCATTTGGTTGAACCACAGGCAAACTGAAATTAATTTAAACCATCCACCATTTGCATCGCATGGAGCAATACTGACAAATATTTGAAAGAGACAACATTATCCTACATTCATCATAGCCAAGAGGAGAGTTCACCACCATAAATTCAAAAAGTTAATGTTTTTGCTCTTCTTTATTTGATGCATAAGCAAGACAACACATAAGAAAACAAACAATTTCTTTTTTTAGTATTTTGCTCTGACACAATAAACTTTTGAAAGAAAGATGATTAACATTTACCTTAAGGCTTATTCGAAGTGAGTTGATAGATGTTTCTATTAAGCATTTTTCAGCCTCGTTTCGACATATCAAAATCTGCATAGCAAATGTAGGTATGAAAATACAACCAATTGTCAGTAAACAAACATATACAACAAAATGCCCACAAAAACAACCTTTCTGTCATTCTTTTTTTATGAGAAGACGAAAAACTAATCTTCCCAATTTGTAACTGCCTACAGTTATGTATGGCATGAAGAAGAATCTAAGAGAAAATATCAATGCAAATGCTACAAATCCATGACAGGTCGAGACTCGTGACAATAGGTTAATCATCTAGCTCCACTTGCTAGATCAATTTCACTTTAGGAAAATATAAAGCATGGGGGTAAATCCGCTGGCCCCTAACAACATCGATTCATGATAAGCTCTACTGAGTATACAGGTTTTCAAGACTACAAGATCGAACAATCAATCACACAGGCCTACCATGTCATACAAGCCCCCTAGATAAAATTTAACAAGCTGCAGTTTCCTAAATTTAGGAAAACAACATGGAAAGGGAGAGAAACCTTGCAGCTTCACAAAATACGAACTCTGAGGTCTTGAACTACTAAAATAAGCCGTTAACAAGGACAGAACAAAGTTATATGCCTATATTTAAGGTCCAAATGATAATTCTTACAGGATTCAGCAGAAGTTCTGGGCTGGTCCTGCAAAAAGAAAAAAGAAAAAAAAAATCATTTTCTAGATATAGCATATAATTTATGCAGAAAGAAAATTATGACATCAATGAATGACGTTAATTGGAAAATTGTCAAGTTGACCAAAATGAAATGAAGACGGATAAACAAGAAACTTTTATGCTTTGACATATACCAAAGGGTAGCGTCAAATAACAAACAAGCTTCATAGAACTAGATGTTGCAAAACATAATATAATGTTAACAGAGAGAGCAAAAGTCAGATAGGCAAAGAAAAATAGAGAGACTACACTATTATTGAGTGTATTTCTAATGAGAATTACAAGAAACATATAAGCATAAACTCAGAGTAAAATAAGTACCAACTTATTATCAAAATACAACTACTAGGCTACAATTAGTGACACCTAGATTTCCTAATTTGGTTTCAACATACACAATTTGAGCTAAAAGCCAACAAATTGCCCCCCAGAATTTAGATTGACTAGTTGGAATCAAATTTCCTAGGAATTCACGAAACAAAATAGTGGATGTCAATGTACTGTAACGTGGTACAAAATTAAGTTCCTTAATATTTGTCATGAAAGAGAAGGCTTGTGTTTAGAACCAAAGATTGAAAAAAGTGAGTAGCTAAGCCACCAGAGCACATGAACATTTGGTTATAAAGCTATTTTCATCATATATATATTTATCTCTTCGAGCTACACCACAAGGAAAATATATTTTTATGTACATGTTTTTATATTTGACTACCTACATAATAAAAGTATATTATTTTCTATGCTTGCACTTATCTTATATTTACCAATTAAACAATGATATAAAGGTATTCTCCCTACTCCCTCCCAGTCATTTTTTCAGGATAAACTATTCCAAGCATCCTAGTGTTAAGCGTCAGCTAATTTCGACCTAAACATTAAGCTTAACAGGATTGGGAATTTTCCAAACAATATCAGTTACATTGGGGATGGTGTGGCATTCATTTGAATTTAAAGCAATGATAGCTTCTATTTCTATTCACGCTGAAATTCAAAAACTATCATGAGACAACAGCATATTATTGGAATAGATTCAGCTCCATTACAAAACATTAAAGCTGAATTACAATACATTGTTTTAATAGATCAAACTTCAGCCAGTAAACTTACTTTAGTTCAACCTCTGGTTTATTATGCCTTTCAACTTCTTGACAAGGAAAATTCTGACAAAATTCAATTACAATTTCAATCAAATATAAAGCGATAGAGAAAAGCAATCAATTTAAACACATTAAATTGCAGTGACATCAAAAAAGATGATACGATGCGTACCTGCAAACAAAGGGCGGCGTCGAGGGTGTTTCGAATGCAAGCCAAATACAATCGCAATGTGTTTGCCTGAACTTGATTCAACATTCAAACGTAAAATCACTCATCGAATTGAAAAGATAAGATAAAAAAAAAAAACGCGTTAGATTGGTGATCGTACCATGTATCTGCGTCTGGCGATTTGAAATGATCCTAAAACGGCATCAGTCGTCGTCGTCTGTTTTGTTATTTTGTGAGATTGGGAGTTTGGTGAAGAGATCCAAGAGAAGCAGTGACGGTTAAGTATGTTACTAATGAGGAAATGACCGGTAGCCCCCTACTGTTTAAAATATGTACCACGTATTGGGATGGCAAAAATGGAATAGGGGCCCGCGGGTCTCGTACCTTAGATACGAGTAGGGGGATAATTTTTTTTATACCCGTTGGTTGGACGGGTTGGATACAGTTATTCGCATCCTCATTTACATATCCGTGTTAACGGGGATCTCGTACGGGGGCCGCGGGGAGCTGGTACGTTAGGGGCGAGTAAGACGATAATTTTCATACTCGTTAATTGAACGAGACGTATACGAATATTGACATCCTCGTACCATACTCGACTCGTTGCAATCCCTAAACACTTATAGGCGACTTTGCTCATGAGTTAGCGATCAAGCGAAAAAATACCTGCAAGCTTTTTTTTATAGCTTAGCTAACTCACCAACGTCCTCAATTGGAAAAGGCACTGCCTCTTATGAGAGAGGGAACTTCTAACAAGCATCTGGCTCAAAGCGATATGATTCGTGGTTGTACTAGTTTGTGATCCTATTATTGTATCGTTGAAAGTGTATGTGTACGATTGGATCATAGCGAACTTGTATGAAAAATACCCATTTTTCTGGTGGTGGGAAGGAGAACCTAATAGGCCGGAACCAGATGTACTAGGCTTCCTGCTATCTATCGATAGGTGAAGCAGCCAATCAATCCAGGGTGAATCTCATTGTGCATCTACTGGAGCTCATCGAAAGTCTATCTCCAACTGAACCAATATCTTGTTTTCCCTTTACTACCACGGAGAGCGATGTTCTGCCTCTTTCTTAAACAGCTCTCGTGATTTGAGGATGTTGATTCAAAGGGAAGGTTTCGCGAGCACTCCAGGTTCTAGTCAAATCTGTCAAAATAAATAGTAAAACACCATTAGAATCGTAACTTAAGAAATTCCCGACTTAGCTTTGACAAAGTTCTGGATCTTTCCGGGACAATCAAATCAAGTCCGATTTCAAGGTTTTCAGTTTCAATAATCTTAAAATATCATTAGAAACTAATTCGAGCCACTAATTAACTTAAATCCTAGTTTTACGAGTTTTTGAAAAATCTTCCGAAAATTTTTTCGCAAACACTATGGAAGGGTATCGAACCCTCCAAACATGCCCGTATTTATCTAAACGATATCTTATCATCATATATATATATAATATCGATCATCACGATAAAAAACACACCAGTGTACAGAAAACCCACTTTAACCGGAAATTTATATAACCTATTGGATCGACCCAATTCGTCCAATTTTCACTTGGATTCTACCAAATACACATATTCAATATACTAATACTCAAACAATTAAATTTATATCATTACGCTACTCTACGAAGCTACTGGAAATATCCGAACATTTAAGGCTAAACTTGAAATTAGCGTATTTTTTACCGGGAGGTCTTACCGAGATTTCAAGGGCATATACGGACTCCATACGATCCCACGAATGCGGTGGAATCGATGAACTTTCGATCGGAGCTACTGTTCACTATGGATCACTATTCATCTGAATTTTTATTCCTCGTTTCTCGTGCAACCGTGCACGAAACGAAAAATCCATCACCGCCAACTTGTAGTACTCTCCGAGATCTTTGATTTGGCGGGTGACTCGAGCCGTGAAAATAACCGAGGAGCCAGGATCGACAAACCTATTTCTGTGAATTTCCTCCTCATTTTCGTCGTTTTCCTATGACTTTGGGGCTGTCGCCGGCCACCACAAGATGGACGGGTGGCTGGCGCACCCCCGTGGATGATCACGTCGGCAGGCCACGACATGACCAAGAGACGGAAAAACTGTTATGGTTGGTGCTCGGAGTGCCTATTGGACAATTATGACCCATAGCGTCACTATTTGAATAGATCACGGTGTTGTTGTACAAATTAACTATGTGACAAAGGAGATTGCACTCTTATCATTTGTGATTAGATCACCAAGATATATAATGATAGGAGGTCCCTGTGATTTGTTCCTGGATTGAGAATGATATGAGACAGTATCAATCTACGAAGGATAAATCATTAAATATCCCTAGTCAGAGCATTATCTAGATTGGACATCGATGAATGCGTAAAAGACTAGTATTACACTTGTGCGCATTGTGAGGGCACAACGACATAGTTCTCATATATTTGGGTATAGGATACTCATGCAAGTGTAGTAGGAGGTTGTGTTTTACCGATGGTACGGGAAACAGCTTCGCTCTGGATAGACCCCTCGGAATTCCATTGGTAGTATGACTATGTGTCTATGGAAATCCGAAATCAGGGTAGGTGTATTTGGTCTTAACCTGAGACTTGCACCGCTAATACTTGCCACAATCAATATACTTTGGTTGCGGTCGTCCAGGACTTTAACAGGTTCTGTGTACGCCAATGCTGGGTATATTGAGAATCGTAGTGTGTTGGGTGTGTTGTCAAGACGAAAGTGTCACTCCAGTCATATGGAGTTGATGATCGCGCATGGATACAGAACTGGTTCTCTAAAAAGGTTGCAACCGTCGGGATAATATGACTTGGTCATGATTATCTGATATTAAAGAGACTAGTTACTCGTAATCCAATATATGCTTCGTACGGGGCAGACACTGTACCAGCCCCAGGCCTCGCATGTGATCATCTGATACTGGACAGAAATACGCAATACTACGTATACTACGCCTGATATAGATCCTTATTTCTGTAAGGATATTTCCGGAGAATTGGGTAGGCATGGCGCTTTGCTAGATGCCAACCTTGCCTTGTAAATCGGTATAAACGTAGTACGAGGTACTTACATGTTCGGATAGTCCGACGATCGAATTTACTACCAACATATCCGGGGATCTCATGGATCGCTTCCCAAAGATTCACCGATGACGTATGATTTGCACTTTAATTAATCTGGGATTAATAAGAAAAGAGAGAAAATTAATATGGGATTAATTGCGGAGATATTTTATCTGGGATAAAATATCAATTAAAGAGAGATAACGATTAATTTGGAATTAATCGGTTAATTAATATATTCGATATATTAAACGAAATTGGATTTTGACGCGGAATTAAAATTAGATTTTAATTCGGGCGAACGAGTTAATTTAGAATTAATTCGTTAGCGACGTGAATAGTGACTTCGCTAGGCGTAATCATTTAATTGCGTCGCAATGGAAAATTCGTTAATTTGGAATTAGCGAACCCGAGCCCGGGATTATTTACGAGCGCATTCGCATTTCAAATTCGAGGGCGGCACGCAAGTCAAATCATTAGTCGCATCAAACGTCAAATCATTAGTCGCATCAAGCGTCAAATCATTAGTCGCATCAAGCGTCAAATCACTTGTCACTTTGAGTGATGTGACTTGACAACTTGATTGATATATGTGACTTGATGTGAGTTGATGGAAAGCTTTTTGAAAGCTTGATTGACATATATTATTATTATAATATTTGGTATATGTTATTGATTTTGGAAATCAATAACCATTACAACACTTTTTCTCTCTTTCTTCTTCATCTCTTTCTCACGCCATTTTCATTCTTTCTTCACTGGTTTCTGTTTTTGCCGTGAACCAAGAAGAAAATGGGAAGCAAAAGTCGCGATTTTATGGCAAAATTGGGAGTGCTAGCACACTACGAAGTCATGCGAAGGTGATAGGGAAGTCCACCCATGAGCCGGGAATCATTTGACGAAGCTTGGAGCTTGAAGCCGAAAATGGAGCAGTCCAAAACAGCCACTGCCGTGACAGTCCATGAAGGTAGAAAAGAGAATTTTGCTCGTCAAAGCGTCGCTCAACCGCTCGATGTAAGTATTCCGCGACTTTCTCGATTGTATTCACACATGTTCATGCTTGTTTATTGATCTTGGGATGCTTAGAATCTCTAACAATGGTATCAGAGCTAGGAAAAGCATGAAATTGGTTTAGGGTTAAAATTTGGATAAAATGAATTTGAGCATGTAATTATGAAATTGGATGATTAAGTATGCTTGAATGTGTTTTAATTGATGATTGATTGGATCAATTTGATTAAAAATTGTTTGGAACAAATTTGCCCCAAAAATTTGGCATGGCCGAATGGTGCCCTAAATTTGATGTCTTGGGATTTTTGATTTTTGATCATTGGATGTGTTGGAAATCAATTGGGAATGTTGATTTAATATTGAATTGGATTAATTGGATTGAATTCGAATTTGATGTAAAAATCCTCCTTTGCCGAGACATTATGAGCATGATTGGGTTTGATTTTTGATTAATTTTTGTTGGACACTAATTGATGTAGATGAGCATGATTAATTAGCCTAATTTGTGTTTTGGAAATAATGATTTGGGTGATTAATTATGTTAATGCACTTTGATTAATTAAATTGTAAAATTGGATTTTAGTAATTTAGTTAATTGGGCCTTAAATTGGATTTGGACTTGTTATGTTGTAATTGGGCTTATTGGGTTTGGTTGTACCAAGTTGGGTTAAGGCAAATTGGATTGGATCCAATTGGGCCCAAAACCGCCTCCATAAAGCCCAAATGCAACTTAATGGACCTTTAAAGTTTAATTGGGCCTAATGGGCCAAGATTGATTTCTGGGCTTATGGGGTAACTCCCGGATTGGACTTTGGTTATGGGTTTGACCCGAGTTGACCAAAAGTCCACGCCTTAAGAAATTAATTAAAAGCCCATTGGACTTTAATAAAATAGACGTTGGACGTTAATCGGGCTTTGAGACTCGTAACGATTAAATTTGGAATTTAAGTCGTAAAGGTTTATTAATAAAGTGTAATATTTAATTTGGAATTAAATAGCGAATTAGAATTGAATGCATATTAAATTGGATTTAATGATGTAGTTTAATTTAATTCGAGAATTCGTACTTTGAGTACTTATTCACAAAACGAGTTTGACTCGCATAAAATTAAATCGTTGTTTGAACATTGGATGATCACTAATTATCAGATTAATTAATTTGATTAGATTGATTGATAACATGCTTGTGTGAATATATGGTTGCGATGCATGAATAATGTATATCGAATGGATATTAGATGGGTGGGGAAATTTTAGAAATTGTTGTAATAAATTTGGAATTTATTAATTGGACCTGCGTGTCCAGCCTTATTACCTCCTTATTCTTTGTATTCTCTTCTCACCTATTCCCCTCAATGTAAATGAGGTTTCTTTAGAAGTGTAGTGTAACGGGTAGAAGTAAATACATGTGCTAGCGGGAGAGAGAAAGAGAGAGATTTGATCTAGGATCAATGTGTAAAGTATCCATCCGCATACCATTATTATTTATTTATACTCGCTTTATTATGTGTTTAGAATGCATGTTTAAGGGTGTATGATGATGAGACCTTAACAAAGATAATAAATTGGTTGCCAATTTGCACATGAAAAACCCTCGCAAAATATTAAGCGTCTTTCCTTCCATTGAGTGATTCTCACTCAAGATCCGAGACTGGCATTGGCTTGTTGGCCAAAGTCAAGGCCTTTGTCCGTCGATGATGTGTTTGAATCACGAGAGCTTTGTTACATGTCAGTGTCTTGTCCAAGTTGTGGTTTGTTGGCCAAAGTCAAGACCACTTCTTGTCCATCGACATTGATTACGAAGCTTTCCATGGTCAATGGGTCGCGCTTAACTGGGATCACTAAGTTTGTTGTGCCAAAGCCAAGGCTTAGTTGATTCAGAGGAAAAAGGTTAGGTAATACATTGGATGTATTGGAATATATAAGATATATGTTTCGGACTTGGATGTCCCCCTACCGGATCTAAGAATTGGTTTGGATCCAATCGATCTTAGAGATCTACCTAGTTAATTATCATACAATTTGTTGGCCAAAGTCAAGATTGTGTGATATTTAACGGGATCCTAGCCCACTAGGAAACGCGGTTTCCCGAGTACTCGACAGAGGGTTAGAGGCTCGCCGAAAAATAGTGGGAGGCAAGAATTGAATTTGCAATATTCGTTTAATTACTTGCCATACGCTCTCAAACAAATATCATTCGTCGTTATAAATTAAATGTTAGTTGGACTAATATTTAAATTGTTTTTTTAATAAATAGTTGGAATATATTCAAACTATTCATTTATAGTTGATTTTATAATTGGATTATAGTAATCAATATAAATGATTTTAATCTATTTAATTATAGTTGATTAAATAGTTGGACTATTGTAATCATTATAAGAAATCGTTGATTAAATAGTTGGACTATTAAAATTAAGATATAATTGAAAGATTGACATTAAAACATAATCCTGGGGAAAATGTATTTAAATGGTGTAATTTTCAAATTGGGAATAATTTCAGGATGGTCCTGGAAAATAATAAGTTACTTTATTTGATAAAATAACATATTAGGCCTTAAGCCTAGAGTTAAGCAAATAGTCGAGCATAATCTTTGGAAGATTTATGTGATGATAACTTAAGTGCTTAATCCATTAAGCTTGTCGCAGTAGACTCCTTAATTTCTTAATCAGAACTAAGGATTAGATCCTTAAAGTATGCTAAAGAAATTTAAGGATCTTCATAAATCTATACTTAGATTTTAGAAGTACTAAAATTGCAATAAATAATTCTTGGAGAATTAATGACTATTCTCAATGAGATAAAGTCAAACTTTGCAATAGGCAAGTAGCGCAAGGCGCACTTTACTTCGATATTTCAGAAACCCGAGGCTTGGCCAAAGTCTTCTGGAATGTGGAAATGGGCAAAGGTAAAATCATTATAATCTTCTGGGAAGATAAAGGACATATCCCAAAATGTCTGCCTAATTGTGGCAAACGGGATCGCGGAAGCGTGACTGCAGTTTGGACAAAGCAGACATGAAGGAATTGAAGAACGAGCAAGGCTCTGACTTCAAATATGTTTGTGATATTATGTTCACTACTAGTATTAAAATTGGATTTTGAATACTTAGTGTGGTACATAAATATATACTGATGTTCAAAATCTACTATGAGCAGGATTAGGAAACTGTATAATGTAACTAGTTTGACTAGAAACATTATCTATGTATCAGTGTTTCACCCACTGCGGGTGAACCTTTATATTCTAGAACACTAAAGTGTTTCATTATATAAAGATGATATTGAGATAAACACATTAGATGTGAATAACAGCATTTATATTGTGAATATAAATAAATATCAAATATATAACATGACAAACAAATAGCTCAAACTGATTTGATCAGAAGAAACTAATTTGTGGCATTGTTGTCTGGGACACAATTAAACCAGACTCGTATATCCGCACTTTTGAAGAGTGGGTACTTGGACTGATTTGATTATATTCAAATAAAGTCTATGAATCTAGTTTATTGGGCAAAGTGCCTGAAACACTATTTACTTGGTAAAAGTGTAAATGCCACCGATCTGTTAGCCCTAGTTCATAGTGAAGCAAGTGGGCCCATGTCTAGCTAGGCTAGAGGTGAATATGAATATTTCGTGACCTATACGGATGTGGCATCGCGTAATGGTTGTGTTGTAGGCATTGCATTTTTGCATATCAGCCCGATGATGAGTCTCGTATGGAGATACTACCTCTTTAGTTGTGAAAGCCGCGAGAAACGGACGTTGGAAGGGTAAAGTTGGAAATTAGCATTTTGTCAGATTTAACTCGCTTGTTTCGCCTCGGGTTCGCTTGTTGGACCTCTGTTTTAAAACATACCAAACCCATTAAAAACATATCTCACAAATTAAATAATTAAAATATTTAAAACACATCTCACAAATTAAATAATTAAAACCAATTAAAATTAAACTTAAATTAAATTAAATCACATTCACCAATTAAATTGAACTTGAAATTAAATTAAATTAAATTCCTAATATAATAAAACACATTCCTAATTTAATTAAATCACCTTCCTAAATTAAATAAATCATATCCTTAACTAAAAAGAATAAATCAAATCACTTCCCTTAATTAAAAGATTTTCCCTATCACATACTAAATTAAAATATCCCCAATTGATACACAAATCTCATTCCTTCCCCCAACAAGGTAAATCCCCTCCCTTGGCCTATAAAAATAACCCCTCTCCACACATTCAAACCCTGGCTGGCTGGCTCATTCTCACGCTACAAATTTCCCTTCACAGCCTCCCCTTCACGAAAGCCACCTGCCCGCGCATAATCTGCCTCACGCCAAGTCCACTCAGCCCCTCACTCTCTCTTCACGCGCAGCACACACTCGGTCACTAGTCACAAAGCCCCCCACTCACGTTGCTAACCCCACAACAACAAATAGCTAGCCTCAAAGCAGCCCACACTAGCCTTCACGTAGCAAACCTCACCTCACGCAATTCCCCTTCACACTGCCCATATTCACGCACAATAAGAACCCCTCACACTGCCCATATCCACGCACTCAGTCTCTCTCCCATACAGCCAACACACCTGTCTATCTTCGCGCATAACCCCCTCACTGGACAGCCCTCCATATCCACGCAAACTGCTCCCTCTCACGCATAAAGCCCTTCAACACCAATCCCTCACGCCATTGCCCCCCTAATCCAGCAACCAACCTTACGCACCAGCCCCCATTCATGCCTAGCCTTCATCAGCACCACAGACCCCTCAACACGTTCAGCCATCCCACGCACATATTCACCTCCACTACACGCACTAAACCAGCCCCCCACTGCCTTGACTCACGCCTAGCCACCATAAATCCACTCACGTCTAGCCACCTAAAAGCCACTCACGTATCACGCAAACTACCCTCCATTCACGTCCTCAACACAGCCCACATATTGCCCTCTTTCTCGCCAACAAACAGCCACATATTCCCCCTGAAACAGCCCCCTAACTGCACGCATATTCCCCCTGAAATAGCCCCTTAATTGCCCACATAAGCCCCCTCAAACACTTCACGTAACAGTCCCCAAAAAACTGCCCAAAACAATAACAAAAACTGCCCCTGTAACCCATCAAAAACTGCAACCCAAACCAGTCCAAATAACCCTCAAAACAGTCCCCTAATTACCAAAAACAGTGACCCGAAAATACAACAAAAACAGCAGCGAAAAGGAGTGAAAACAGCAGCCCCAAGACAGCGAAACAGCGAGGAAAGTCGTTGAGTTAGTGGACCGAAAGAGTAGCGGATCATTCACCCTTCCAACGGACGTGTAACGCCCTTTCCTGAGACGACAAAAGAGGTTAGACCTGAGGGCACCTTTTTACTTATCTTCTTTCGTTTTATTTTATTTATTTTAAAATATTATTACATGAGAGTCGTTTGAAGCATGATGTGATTGTTGGATGAGCGGGATATGTGTTCCCTTTTTGTGGTATATAGGATGGAAACCCGGACGTAAATTCCATAGCCGACTCCGAATGGACGGTAGTATGGTCTGCACTCGGGATACAATGCCACGTACCACTTAAGATGCACGCATCTCGTCTCATCCTAATTGTACTTGAGCATGTTATAGTCTTTAGGTTATATGTTTATTATTTAAAGCATGGTTTAATTTAGTTTGTTATTCATTTGTTAAAGCATGTTTAGGTTGTTCATTATGCATGTTCTTAGTTTATGATGCGTTTGGGTAATGATTTATACATGTTGATTTAATGGTTCAATATGCTTGTTGTGTTACATTGCGTGGAATTATTTGGATGAAAGCATGTTTGATCTAAGTACCCTTGAGCATGAATGATGAATAGATTCGGTTAGTTTATTGCACAAATTATATCATCACAAGTGACATAAGTAAGGGACCATTCCGAACCCAACGGTTTGAGGTCTTCCCTTGCGAGGGGTGAGTGCGGCCTTAAATCTTTATCCCGGTTCACACCGGGTGGCGACTCAATGTTATTTCGTACTTCCCAACTAGGCCGCGAGCCTAGAAAAGCGTCGCCCAGGTTCTGTTGTCTACAGTCTGGCGACTCAACTGGGATATTAGAGAATTGGCCTTGAAATCATGTCTTGTGATGTGTATAATTTGTGCATTAGTTGACCATTTCTATAGTGGGTTGATGGGGTTAATCAAAGGCTTTGTTGAAGCTAGGTGATGGTTGGGTGTCTTCCTTCACTCACTACCCTTCAGGGAAAAGCTGTGAAGGCACCCAGATAAATCATTACTTGTAGCTCGTTATGACATACTAGTTTGGAGGACTCGTTGTTTATTCCTGACACCAAGCGATAAGAGCCTAAGGGGCTTGGGTACTTAAGAGAGCCTCGCTCCACCTTCCCTCTGGGGAATCTACAACGGGAAATCCATTCGACAGTTAGTCACACACCGTAACTCGTTGGCACGTACCGTAAGGTATAAAAAAGGTGCACTCATTTGGTCGCTTGAACCCTTGAGTGGGGAGTCCTAGTTGTGGGTAATCCTTCGTCAAACGAGAGCCTTTGTCCACACTCCCGTAAACTCACATGTGAACCATAGTTGTATGACCTATTGAGGCCACCCTTTATGGTTTTGATAACCCCATGCATATTGTGTCTCATACATCACATGCATCTCATGCATACATGCATCATGTTAACCCTCGTGTCTTAAAAGCCATCATAGATATCCGTTGGGTTAGGAAAAAGAAGACTCGTCGAGGAAGAGTTTAGAAAACATGGATATCGGGGAAAAGGAAACTGAGGAACAGAAAATCTTACGGCAAGGATAGAAAGACCATGGTGGGCTCAAAGAAAAAGAAAAAAAAAGAAAAAAGGAAAAAGAAGAAAAAAAAAATGTTTGTTTTTAGTCCTTGATAGTTAGACATAAGTCCGACGATGAAATTGATTGCTTTAGGGAGAAACCTTAGAAACGATAAACCCTTGACGTGCTTTTATCTGATAATTTGAGTAATTGATCTATGTTAGACTCATAAGCACTTGATTATAGGTTCTTAGCGGTGAAAACCTGAGTAGTTAGCAAGGTGACTAGTTGAAGAAATTGTAGGTCGGTGAATGACCGTTTGCTTAGATGTCTATCTTGATTTGCTTATGTTATGATGTGTGGTATGGTTGAAAATGAAAGAAAAGTCTCTAAAGAAAAGAATTAAACCACCTATAACCAATAAGCGTGAAGCTACCCATGGGCGAGTATTAGGACCACCATGAGGAGAAATGCTACCTTAAAGGGTAGGGGTGTTGAAAAAAAAAATGAAAAAAAGAAAAAAAATGAAGTTCAAAATGAAAAGAGAAAAGAAAGAGACAAAAGAGAAAGAAAACCATACCACATTGAGCACAGAAAAGCAACAGCAGGCATAATTGAGACATCTAGGTTGGTTTGACCCATCGATCCCGATTATTGACGAAATCATTGAGTTAGCTTACTTGGGGATGAATCTGCAAAGGAACCTTTGCACACACACACTTTGAGTTTGGCATAGATCATTTATTCAAAGACTTGGATTTGAGTTGCATTGAGTGTTTTGAAGGTTCTCTGGTTTCATTACTGAGCATTCTTTGAGGACAATGATATGTATAACTATTGGGACTATTTCGTAGAATGTGATATAGCATGATGATATGGAAGGCCCCACCATGTGGTTCATCTTGATCAAGTACAAAACAGCAAAGAGCAGAAAGCTAAATCAAGATTGGGGGCGACCAGTCTACTACATCGTGAATCAGGGACATAACAAGATATTGGGTCATGAGACTGGAGAGAAGACTTAGCAATCACCTGGAGAACTGGCGGAAGACTTAACCCAACGGAATAGAAAATTCATTCATGCATGCATGCATACACGTAACATATTTTGCATTCTTTTTTGTGTTTGTTTTTTATTCACAGGTTCCAAAGAAGAAAAAGAGAAAGCGGCAAAGACAAGTAAACCAGAATCAGCAACATATGAGTAATAGTTTTGGGGATGAGTCCCAGGGTTGAGGCCCATACCAGTATCAGTTTTAGGGCGAGGCCCACGTCAGTATCAGTCTAGGGGCGAAGCCCATATCAGTGTCTGTATGGGGGCAAGGCCCACATTAGTTTCAGTTTGGGGTCGAGGCCCATATCAGTATTCGTTTGAGGATAAGTCCCGGGGTTGAGGCCCACATCAGTATCAGCTTGGGGCGAGGCCCACATCAGTTTGGGGCGAGGCCCACGTCAGTATCAATTTTGGGGCAAGGCCCACATCAGTTTCAGCCTGGGGACGAGGCCCACATCAGTATCAGTTTGGGGCGAGGCCCACATCAGTATCAACTCAGGGTCGAGGCCCACACTATCAGCAACATCGGGAATAAATCCCAGGGTCGAGGCCCACATTATCATCAGTTTCAAGAATGAATCCTGGGCCGAGACCCACATCGTCAGAGTTTCGGGAATGAATCCTAAGGGAATGAATCCCAGGGCCGAGGCCCACGTCGTCAGAATTTGGAGTGAATCCAGGGAATGAATCTCAGGGCCGAGGCCCACGTCTTCAGAATTTGGAATGAATCCCAGGGCTGAGGCCCATGTCGTCAGAATTTGGAATGAATCCCAAGGCCGAGGCCCACATCAGCATCAGTATCAGTCTTGCCGGGTATGGCACTCTGGCGGCGAGGCCCACATCTTTTTCAATATCAGCATTGCCAGGTATGGCATTCTGGGGGCGAGGCCCACTACATCAGATCCGTTCTGCCAGATATAGCACTCTGGGGGCGAGGCCCACATTACATCAGATCAGTTTAGTCCGGGAATGGACACGCCGAGAATGGCACGCCGGGAATGGCACTCCGAGAATGGATCAGAGTTCGAGAATGAACAAGCCAGGAATGGTAATCCGAGAATGGATCAGAGTTCGAGAATGAACAAGCCGGGAATGGTAATCCGAGAATGGATCAGAGTTCGAGAATGAACAAAGCCGAGAATGGCACTCCGAGAATGGATCACAATTAGAGAATAAACAAGCCGAGAATGGCACTCCGAGAATGGAGATATAGTCCGAGAATGGACACGCCGGGTATGGCACTCTGGGGGCGAGGTCCACATCATTATCAGCATCAGTTTTTTCCGGGTATGGCACTCCGGGTATGGAGACATCAGTATCAGATCAGCCAGGTACGGCACTCCGGTATGGAGATATCAGTATCAGATCAGCCATGTATGGCACTCCGGGTATGGAGATATCAGTTTTGCCAGGTACGGCACTCTGGGTATGGAGATATCACAAACTGCGACACCCTAGGTACGGGGTTATCATTCAGACATTTGTGGCTCTCTAGGTACGGATACGTCACCACCGCGACACCCTAGGTACGGGGTTAGCATTCAAATATTTGTGGCTCTCTAGGTACGGAGACGTCACCGCGACACCCTAGGTACGGGGTTAGCATTCAGACATTTGTGGCTCTCTAGGTACGGAGACGTCACCGCGACACCCTAGGTACGGGGTTAGCATTCAAACATTTGTGGCTCTCTAGGTACGGAGACGTCACCGACCGCGACACCCTAGGTACGGGGTTAGCACTCAGACATTTGTGGCTCTCTAGGTACGGAGACGTCACCGCGACACCCTAGGTACGGGTTAGCACTCAGATATTTTGTGGCTCTCTAGGTACGGAGACGTCACTCTCGCGACACCCTAGGTACGAGGTTAGCATTCAGACCATAGCGACGCCCTAGGTACGGGGTTAGCACGCCAGGTACGGCATGTGGACTATTCAGACATTTTGTGGCTCTCTAAGTACGGAGACGTCACTCTGCGACACCCTAGGTACGGGGTTAGCATTTAGACCACAGCGACGCCCTAGGTACGGGGTTAGCACGCCAGGTACGGCATGTGGACTATTCAGACATTTTGTGGCTCTCTAGGTACGGAGACGTCACTGTCACTGCGACACCCTAGGTACGAGGTTAGCATTCAGACCACAGCGACGCCCTAGGTACGGGGTTAGCACACCAGGTACGGCATGTGGACTATTCAGACATTTTGTGGCTCTCTAGGTACGGAGACGTCACTGCGACACCCTAGGTACGGGGTTAGCATTCAGACCACAGCGACGCCCTAGGTACGGGGTTAGCACGCCAGGTACGGCATGTGGACTATTCAGACATTTTGTGGCTCTCTAGGTACGGAGACGTCACTGCGACACCCTAGGTACGGGGTTAGCATTCAGACCACAGCGACGCCCTAGGTACGGGGTTAGCACGCCAGGTACGGCATGTGGACTATTCATACATTTGTGGCACTCTAGGTACGGAGGCGTCACTGCGACACCCTAGGTACGGGGTTAGCACTCAGACATTTGTGGCTCTCTAGGTACGGAGACGTCACTGCAACACCCTAGGTACGGGGTTAGCATCCAGACAACCAACATCATCACTGCAGCACTCTAGGTACGGAGACGCAACCGCGACGCCCTAGGTACGGGGTTTAGCATTATCAACTCAGCACAACAGGCAAGTCAGGTGGCAGCTGGCAAGCCAAGAATTCATTCATCATCACTTTTAAGATGTGTCCCAGGGTCGAGGGCCCACACATCAATTGCAGTTCCGGGATGCGTCCCAGGGTCGAGGGCCCACTGCATCATCAGCACAGTTCACATTCGGTGGTTCGGGAACAAAGCCCAGAGGTCGAAGCACCTCGCCATCACATTCAACACAACGGGAACAAAGCCCAGGGGAACAAAGCCCAGGGGAACAAAGCCCACTCTCTACACAGTTCGGGAACAAAGCCCACATATGGTTCGGGAACAAAGCCCAGGGGTCGAAGCGCCTTGCCATCATAATCAAGTTCAGTTCGGTAGTGATTCCTAGAGACCGAAGCATCTTGCAGGGATGAACCTCGAGGTCGTGGCACCTCACCACATCATCCAAATCAGTTCAGAGCAACAGGCAAACCAGGTGACAGCTGGCGAGCCAGGTAAGTAAAAATGCATTGCACGTACTTTGATAGGATTGTCATTGTCACACACTGCACAAGTCCCATCAAAGTGGGGGCGACTGTAGGCATTGCATTTTTGCATATCAGCCCGATGATGAGTCTCGTATGGAGATACTACCTCTTTAGTTGTGAAAGCCGCGGGAAACGGACGTTGGAATGGTAAAGCTGGAAATTAGCATTTTGTCAGATTTAACTCGCTTGTTTCGCTTCGGGTTCGCTTGTTGGACCTCTGTTTTAAAACATACCAAACCCATTAAAACATATCTCACAAATTAAATAATTAAAATATTTAAAACACATCTCACAAATTAAATAATTAAAACCAATTAAAATTAAACTTAAATTAAATTAAATCACATTCACCAATTAAATTGAACTTGAAATTAAATTAAATTAAATTCCTAATTTAAATAACACATTCCTAATTTAATTAAATCACCTTCCTAAATTAAATAAATCATATCCTTAACTAAAAAGAATAAATCAAATCACTTCCCTTAATTAAAAGATTTTCCCTATCACATACTAAATTAAAATATCCCCAATTGATACACAAATCTCATTCCTTCCCCAACAAGGTAAATCCCCTCCCTTGGCCTATAAAAATAACCCCTCTCCACACATTCAAACCCTGGCTGGCTGGCTCATTCTCACTCTACAAATTTCCCTTCACAGCCTCCCCTTCACGAAAGCCACCTGCCCGCGCATAATCTGCCTCACGCCAAGTCCACTCAGCCTCTCACTCTCTCTTCACGCGCAGCACACACTCGGCCACTAGTCACAAAGCCCCCCACTCACGTTGCTAACCCCACAACAACAAATAGCTAGCCTCAAAGCAGCCCACACTAGCCTTCACGTAGCAAACCTCACCTCACGCAATTCCCCTTCACACTGCCCATATTCACGCACAATAAGAACCCCTCACACTGCCCATATCCACGCACTCAGTCTCTCTCCCATATAGCCAACACACCTGTCTATCTTTGCGCATAACCCCCTCACTGGACAGCCCTCCATATCCACGCAAACTGCTCCCTCTCACGCATAAAGCCCTTCAACACCAATCCTCACGCCATTGCCCCCCTAATCCAGCAACCAACCTTACGCACCAGCCCCCATTCACGCCTAGCCTTCATCAGCACCACAGACCCCTCAACACGTTCAGCCATCCCACGCACATATTCACCTCCACTACACGCACTAAACCAGCCCCCCACTGCCTTGACTCACGCCTAGCCACCATAAATCCACTCACGTCTAGCCACCTAAAAGCCACTCACGTATCACACAAACTACCCTCCATTCACATCCTCAACACAGCCCACATATTGCCCTCTTTCTCGCCAACAAACAGCCCACATATTCCCCCCTGAAACAGCCCCCTAACTGCACGCATATTCCCCCTGAAACAGCCCCTTAATTGCCCACATAAGCCCCCTCAAACACTTCACGTAACAGTCCCCAAAAAACTGCCCAAAACAATAACAAAAACTGCCTCTGTAACCCATCCAAAACTGCAACCCAAACCAGTCCAAATAACCCTCAAAACAGTCCCCTAATTACCAAAAACAGTGACCCGAAAATACAACAAAAACAGCAGCGAAAAGGAGTGAAAACAGCAGCCCCAAGACAGCGAAACAGCGAGGAAAGTCGTTGAGTTAGTGGACCGAAAGAGTAGCGGATCATTCCACCTTCCAACGGATGTGTAACGCCCTTTCCTGAGACGACAAAAGAGGTTAGACCTGAGGGCACCTTTTTACTTATCTTCTTTCATTTTATTTTATTTATTTTAAAATATTATTGCATGAGAGTCGTTTGAAGCATGATGTGATTGTTGGATGAGCGGGATATGTGTTCCCTTTTTGTGGTATATAGGATGGAAACCCGGACGTAAATTCCATAGCCGACTCCGAATGGACGGTAGTATGGTCTGCACTCGGGATACAATGCCACGTACCACTTAAGATGCACGCATCTCGTCTCATCCTAATTTGTATTTGAGCATGTTATAGTCTTTAGGTTATATGTTTATTATTTAAAGCATGGTTTAATTTAGTTTGTTATTCATTTGTTAAAGCATGTTTAGGTTGTTCATTATGCATGTTCTTAGTTTATGATGCGTTTGGGTAATGATTTATACATGTTGATTTAATGGTTCAATATGCTTGTTGTGTTACATTGCGTGGAATTATTTGGATGAAAGCATGTTTGATCTAAGTACCCTTGAGCATGAATGATGAATAGATTCGGTTAGTTTATTGCACAAATTATATCATCACAAGTGACATAAGTAAGGGACCATTCCGAACCCAACGGTTTGAGGTCTTCCCTTGCGAGGGGTGAGTGCGGCCTTAAATCTTTATCCCGGTTCACACCGGGTGGCGACTCCATGTTATTTCGTACTTCCCAACTAGGCCACGAGCCTAGAAAAGCGTCGCCCAGGTTCTGTTGTCTACATGTGTGTTTCTTTTGAATAACACAAATCAGAAACTTGTAGAGTTTCGACACGAAATAGACAAACAGATCGGCTAAAGTATTAAACTGTCACGGTAAGACCGTAATGGAAAATACTTAAGCAATAAGTTTCTCATATACTTGAAAGAGTGAAGTATTCTTTCAAATGAGGACTCCTCCCGGAACACGTCAAAGTGACGGTGTGTCCGAACGGATAAACCGAATTTTGTTGGACATGATAAGGTTAATCATGAGTCGCTCTGAGCTACCATTTCCTTCAACGGATAAGCTTTAAACAGTGCAAGAACTTATTTTGAATAAGGTTTCCATAATAATCTGTTTGACAGATTTCATATTAGATATGAACGGGAAAGAAACCGGGTTTCTCATTCCTGAAAATTTGGGAATGCTGGGCATATGTTTAGATGATACCAAACTAGAACCCAAATTGGATAAGTGTCAAATTGTCGGTTATCCCAGGGATACCAAAGTATAGTACTTATACAACTCACAAGAGAACAATTAGATTGTTGCTCACCATGTGGTTTTCCTAAGAGCAATACCGATATGCAGTGGTAAGTGGGAGGATAGTAAAACTCGATGAAAATCGGAGTAATACTGTCCAAGCATCGAATCCTAATGGAACACAAATGGTTCATCAAGGATGAAACTATACCATAATCTTCGAATACACAAGAACCGCGTAAGTCGGAGAGAGTCAGAAAACAACCTGGGGTATGGGTTTCTGATCTCACCTCATAAAGATGTTATTCTTTTGAGGTATACCAACTGACTACGTATGAGGAAGTGATACAAGGTATCGACTCCCTATTATGACAAAGTGTCATGAGTCCGAAATGGATTCCATGTATATCAACAAGTTTGGATACTAGTTGATGTACCGCAAGGCATTGTGCCTATTGGTACTTATAAGTCTTCAAGGAAGACATACATGGATGGCAACAAACCAAAGTACTAAGTTAGGCTTGTAGCGGAAAGGTATCGTTATCAACTTTGTGTTGACTACGATTCAACCTTTTACATGTTGCCACGGTAAATCCATTTGGATAATGATTGCTTAAGCTGCGTGTTTCATTTATGAAATATGTCAGCTTAACGGGAAAATCGCTTTCCTGAAAAGGAAACCTTTTGGAGGATGTTTACAACATCCTGTCGGTTTTGTCGTACCAAAACTACCAAACAAGGTTTGCGGGTTATTCGATCCATGTTTGGATTGTAGCAAACATAGGTTCTTGGAATTATCATTTTGATGTAATCATAATAGTTTATGATTTAATTCAAAACGAAATGATTCTTGTGTATATAAGAGGGTTAGTGGGAGCGCACTGACAATAAATGTCCTATAAATAATGATAACATATGTCATTTCTTGGAAATGATATTCCCATAAAACAATCGGTGAAAGCTTGGCTTTCGTGAAAAATCTCTGAGAAACTCGTACATTGAAAAATGTACGTGACCTGGTGTCTCATACGCTTTGAGCATATGGATTCACAAACAGGCCAATCCGAGTGATAGTCACTGGATTGAAGTTAAGAACATCCGTTAGTATCTTAGAGATTTAAGGATGCTATCTTAATCTGTGGAGAAGGAGAACTTGAAGTGACTGGGATCACCACTGCAAGTTTCCTAAACCGATAAAACGACCATAAATCGCAAACGGTACTATACAGTTTGAATAACGGTACAGTGAGCTGGAAATCTTCCAAGCAAGATACTGTTACCGTATAAACAACAAATGCGGGTTATTGTTGCAATTGAACCGGCAATAGAAGCCTTCTGGGTCGATAATAAATCTAATTAGATTAGATATATTTCTGTTAGCAGCTGAGCTAGGCGTCAGCACAGGCTAAAGAATTAATGGTCTCATCAACGATCCAGATATATACTTCGATATTCATCTGATTCGTTCGGATCATACATCGTGGCGATGTGATGATCGAATAAATCGCATCAGACGATAATCATGTAAATCCGCTGACGAAAGCATTTCCTCAGCAATTTGAGCCAACCGTACATAGTTCGGGTGTAATACACTCGAGTGACTGGCTATAGGCCAAGTGGGAGATTGTTGGACAATTATGACCCATAGCGTCACTATTTGAACAGATCACGGTGTTGTTGTACAAATTAACTATGTAACAAAGGAGATTGCACTCTTATCATTTGTGATTAGATCACCAAGATATATAAATGATAGGAGGTCCCTGTGATTTGTTCCTGGATTGAGAATGATATGAGACAGTATCAATCCAAGAAGGATAAATCATTAAATATGCATAGTCAAAGCATTATCGAGATTGGACATCGATGAATGCGAAAAAGACTAGTATTACACTTGTGCGCATTGTGAGGGCACAACGGCATAGTTCTCATATATTTGGGTATATGATACTCATGCAAGTGTAGTAGGAGGTTGTATTTTACCGATGGTACGGGAAACAGCTTCGCTCTGGATAGACCCATCGGAATTCCATTGGTAGTATGACTATGTGTCTATGAAAATCTGAAATCAGGGTAGGTGTATTTGGTCTTAACCTGAGACTTGCACCGCTAATACTTGCGACAATATACTTTGGTTGCGGTCGTCCAGGACTTTAATAGGTTCTGTGTACGCCAATGCTGGGTATATTGAGAATCGTAGTGTGTTGGGTGTGATGTCAAGACGGAAGTGTCACTCCAGTCATATGGAGTTGATGATCGCGCATGGATACAGAACTGGTTCTCTAAAAATGTTGCAACCGTCGGGATAATATGTCTTGGTCATGATTATCCGATATTAAAGAGACTAGTTGCTCGTAATCCGATATATGCTTCGTACGGGGCAAACACTGTACCAGCCCCAGGCCTCGCATGTGATCATCCGATACTGGACAGAAATACGCAATACTACGTATACTACGTCTGATATAGATCCTTATTCCTGTAAGGATATTTCCGGAGAATTGGGTAGGCATGGCGCTTTGCTAGAGGCCAACCTTGTCTTGTAAATCGGTATAAATGTAGTACGAGGTACTTACATGTTTGGATAGTCCGACGATCGAATTTACTGCCAACATATCCGGGGATCTCATGGGTCGCTTCCCAAAGATTCACCGATGACGTATGACTTGCACTTTAATTAATCTGCGATTAATAAGAAAATAGAGAAAATTAATCTGGGATTAATTGCGGAGATATTTTATCTGGGATAAAATATCAATTAAAGAGAGATAACGATTAATTTGGAATTAATCGGTAAATTAATATATTCGATATATTAAACGAAATTGGATTTTGACGCGGAATTAAAATTAGATTTTAATTCGGGCGAACGAGTTAATTTAGAATTAAATCAAACGTCAAATCATTAGTCGCATCAAACGTCAAATCATTAGTCGCATCAAGCGTCAAATCATTAGTCGCATCAAGCGTCAAATCACTTGTCACTTTGAGTGATGTGACTTGACAACTTGATTGATAGATGTGACTTGATGTGAGTTGATGGAAAGCTTTTTGAAAGCTTGATTGACATATATTATTTTCATAATATTGGTATATGTTATTGATTTTGGAAATCAATAACCATTACAACACTTTTTCTCTATTTCTTCTTCATCTCTTTCTCATACCACTTTCATTTTTTCTTCACTGGTTTCTGTTTTTGCCGTGAACCAAGAAGAAAATGGGAAGCAAAAGTCGCGATTTTGTGGCAAAATCGGGAGTGCTATCACACGACGAAGTCATGCGAAGGTGATAGGGAAGTCCACCCATGAGACGTGAATCATTTGACGAAGCTTGAAGCTTGATTCTTGGAGCTTGAAGCCGAAAATGGAGCAGTCCAAAACAGCCACTGCCGTGACAGTCCATGAAGGCAGAAAAGAGAATATTGTTCGTCAAAGCGTCGCTCAACCGCTCGATGTAAGTATTCCGTGACTTTCTCGATTTTATTCACACATGTTCATGCTTGTTTATTGATCTTGGGATGCTTAGAATCTCTAACAGTGCCAATCCAGATCGTATTTATGTCTGATTCATGAATACGAACAATTCCATTTTCCATAATATTACTTATTTATGGTAGTACTTCTTGCTTTTATATACATATTTGATCTAATTACGATTAGATTGAAACTAAATATGATTTAGTGATATGTATATATTAGACAAAGATCCGATAATATATTTTGTAGTGCGCAGTTACAAAATAGTTTTTAATTGACAATGGAAAGTGTCACTACTAGAAGTATATTATCAAATAAAGTTCCTGGTCAAGATTTACTAACACGGGTCGGTTAGTAAAATCCGCTGAGACCAGTACATGTTGTATATCGTGACTTGGTCCGATGGTTTATGCCAATGAACCATGAGTCTTGGAAGACTCGTATAGACGTGTAAGTGTTTTTTTGATAAACACTGAACGACTCACCGAAGATTTCCTTGTAGATGGTACACCAACGTCAATATGAATCTTCTCAAGTCGAGTAGCATAGTGATCTTTCGACTTGAGATACCACAGTGGATATATGAGATATCCTCCACACTTTGATGACAGTCACATCACCGATCTATTTAGATCAGACCTCCGTCTGTTTGTTGGGTGTAGACTGATGCTCATGATATCCTATGAGTATCAGATAAAATCTGTCAGTCTTATGTACATGGCATAGGTATCATGTACGTATTTGCGATCTAGTAAATCCATGGCCATGGTATACTTTGGAAGCGAGTTCCGAGTGTTATTTAGAGATCGTTAATTTGAAAGTCGACTATATTATATCTTAGGGATTTGACGTTCTTATCTATATTCCCGGTATAATATTGATAGCCTGTGACAGAGGGATTATATGTATGCAATGACCTCAACTTGTATAGTTTAGCGAGATTATTTGTGGTCGTCATAATTTACGAGTGTGTGAATTATGGACACGAAATTGGATTCCATGACGGATAAACCTAAACTTAGAGAGTCCCATAATATGAAATGTCCTCGTTAAGCATTTGGGCAACGCGTTATGAATAATATAGATTATTCATAATGCTTCACCGAATTAAATGAGTTAATTCGAATCGTTTAAACTGTTAAACCAAAATACATGCATTATGGGCATTTTGGCCAATCAATAATTAATGTGTAATTGTATTTGATACAAAATTTGATTTGATACATATTAATTATTTATCAAAAGAGACTTTGACACATGCCATTAATATATGTATTTGTTATTTAATGTAAATAAAAATACATATATAATAATAATCGCATTAATTAATTACTTAGATGTTTAAATGTTAAAAATCTTGATAATTAAATTACTTAATATTACATAATTGTTATGCAATATGTTTAATTTTATTGGTTACATATGGCATGATTCTTTTAAGCTTAAAGTTTACAAATTGGATTTGTTAACTTAAAGCTTATTATAATTATTTAATTAGATTAATTGACCAAATGACCAAAATGCCCTTCCCCCTAATGTCGGTTATGCTTAGTTTTTAAAGTGAAAATTTTTTGTTTTCTCTTTGAACAACTTGCCATGACCGAATCCTCTCTTTAAGAAAACTCCCAAATTTTTTTTGAAAAATCAAGGAAGAAAGTGAAGAAATCAAGAAAAAGTTAAAGGAAATTAGGAGATTTGGAGGTAATCTTCGTAACTTTTAAACGTAGAAAGTTTGTTTCTTATTTTTAAGAATCTATAAAAGTTCTAGGGTTTTTTCCTTTCTTATAATTTAGGGCTTTTTGATTTGGAGGATGGATTTGGAGGCTAGATGCGTGAGTGATATTAGATTGAATAATATTATTGTAATATTAGTTCAATTTTGTCATTTGATGACTTGGTTCCATTCTAGATTCTTATGACCACTCATGTAACTCCTAGAATTGTTCTTGAGTTCTTCATTTGTGGTGACTTTGGTTGGTGTAAGTATTAATATGATTAATGTTGAGAAATTGGATTTAAAGCATGAAAAATGATTTTTTTAATTACCAAATCATATCTGGAATTTTTGTGATTTTGGTGATGAAAAGTATGTTGTATAAATATATTGGATGTGTTTTGGGCATTAGAACAATTGCCGGAAATTATTTCGGAGTTGAAATATGTGAAAACGGCGAAAACAGCGAAAACAGGTGAGTTTCGGGCTTATCGGGTTTCCACTATCCAAACAGTGAATTGGCCACTATTTGGGCAGCCCATGAACTGCCCAAGTACTATTGGGGCTGACCTGGGCAGCCCTCGTGTGTATTGGTTGGTCGGTTTGAACAAAAACGCGTTTTATGCCACTTTGCGGATAAATATTTTCCGTAAAAGTTTCGCGATGTTTCTAACCTATTTATGTTGTTATTTGATATCGAATAAATATGTTTATGTGAAATATGAATGAATTATTCATATTGGATATTGAATAATTTATTTGGTATTTTTAAAAGTTTTAAAAGTTATGATTTTGCACCACGCGCTTTCGCTGCACCCGCACTATAACCCCAACAAAAATGATATCAGAACAGGTCTGATCCTTCATCCATTACATTTTTCATGCTTGATATATGATATATAATCCAATTTTGATAATTGCACATGCATGCAATTTATATGTTTCTTAATTTTTCGGTTCTACGCAAACGGAAAACATAACAGAGATTTAATGGTTAAGTTAAGTTATATTTTCCCAGGTAGAATTAAACTGTTGAGAAATTGATCTAGATTAAAATCTACATTTGATGTAGAGTAAAACCCTCTTTAGGAATATCCTTGCTTAAATAAGGCATTAAAGTAACTAGTATTAGGAATACTTGTTTCTTGGTCCGCATTGTCCGTACGGATGCAAATGATTTCCTGATGTTGTAGCTGTATCGTGCCAAAACTGTGCAGTTATGGATGATGGTAGTTCATTTGCGCCCGTAGAACTTATATGATAAGAGACAAATTCAAGTGAAAGTGGAAATCGTGAACGTGCCAAAGCTGTCAGGACTACATCGGTAGCTTAAGTTTGTCACTGACAAGTGAAGCCTTGATATGCCTCTTTGTGAACGTGCCAAAGCTATCACAACGAGAAACTGTCAGGACCAAAATCAGGAGTCACAGTGAGTGTGATTGACAATTAGTTGTCTACCTGTGAATATACGTAGGCGAGAACGTGCCAAAGCTGTGAGTCGAAATATATTCATGGGGTCCACTTCTCACTATGGAATTTAATTTAATTATTGGATTCCCATTTTCCGTTTGGGATTACGGTATTATGTAAAGTAGTGGGAGGCACTGCTAGGTTAAAAATCCATAACTAAGGCAGTGTGTAATATTATGAAAATTGTCGCTTATGTTTCCTTTATTCTATTTTGTATATAGAATTAAACTTCTATTCCATTGCATGCATATTATTTATATATATGTTTTCTGACTTTCCTTATGGTTGTAGATTTCTAGAATAGGTTCTAGATTAATAGTAGGCTTGGATATTGTTAGATTATTCAAAACCATCGGGAAACGTTGTTCCGATTTTCTTGAAAAATCAAGATGGTTAGTGACTTAGTTACTAAGTCACTTTAGGTAATCTAAATAAATATCTGTTTTAGGATATAATAGTTTATAGAGAATAGTTTCTTTTTCAGTAAGAATTGACGTGAATTAGTTCATGTCTCGAGATTTTTTACTGGCATTAATAGAACCCCATTAGGTATTTGTTTATCTGATAATGAATTTTCTTGGCTTTAGTGACCTTTAGAGGTAATGTGTCTGACACAGTTTGCTAATCAATTATTTGCTATTGTTGTGAAAAGTTGAAGCCAAATTATAAAGCTAAAGAAAGGAGATGCGTATAGTTGTCTGTAGAGAATATCGATTTTCACAACACGATAACTATAGGTATTGGATACCAGATCTCCCGTCTAGTTATTTAAAATATTATTTAATGATTGTTTTTATATTTGATATCAGAACTTGCGACTATTGGATAGTTACTTGTTCTTTATAAATAATTATTTCATATTTTAATATGGCTAGTAGTGTCATTGATGAAGAGATAAACATTAAGAAAAATATTCGGTTAAGTAAATAATTTACAACAGTGCTTTATAAAATTTTATCACTTAAGCATTATATGCTTATTCTATATGGTAAATGATGGTCTGATACAAGATCACACCACATATCTTTATCCATTTAATGAATATTGTATTCGGGAATGTGATTAAATCTCATTTAACCAATGATCGTCATTGGACCACATATTTATTAAACTAATACATTGGATGTATGTAGTTTAATAAATTATAAATTGCCTTGAATAGTTTTCTTTACTTGGTAACTTAGTTAATGAATTGTCATGACTTAGTTACGTGTTTCTAAAAGAACACATATGTTTCTAAAAGAACACATATTGAACGTCTTGAATGGTTCGAGAACTTTCAATGTGTTTCTTATGAAATACGGACAGAATATTTTGAATGGTTCAAAGATATTCGATTTGAAGTTTTGAAAACTATATCTTTAAAATTCATCATGAATCTTTGAGTTGTTCAAAGATGTTTGATGCGATCAAACATATGAATTTATGGCAATTAGTTCTAAGGTTATTTAATGAATATGATGGAATTGGTCAGTGGGAGAAATCGAATCTTATATGATTTGATTCGTTTGATATAGAGTGTTACCGAATTAGTTTCAATACTCTTGGGGATATGTTCCAGTAACACTAATTCATCATTTTAATTAATATTTCATTAGTTTCTACAGTTATGTATATGATATGTATAGGTAGAAAATTCGAATCTTGAAAAGTTTGAGATTTGAATCTTTCTTTTATATAATGGTTATATAATTGAAAAGTATTTGCGTCTCGGAGGTACAAACAAAAGTTTATCATTTATTCTATTTAATAGAATATTGTATTCTATTTGATAGAATATCTTTTCTACGATCCCGAGTACTAAAATTATTTTATTACTTAATGTGTAACATCGGATGTTGACCATTGTAGAAAAAACTTGACTTATTGAAGTTAAATGTGAGAATGATAAACTATAAATGGAACCACGTAATTACTAAGATGAAAATACCCTTAGACATATTCCATATAAGTTCAATAGGATGTCAGAATCATTCACAAAGTATTTGATACTTAATGGTTCTGTTGTTTTCTTTTTGAAGAAAATTATCCTATAACTTATAGTGGGAGCGATATTTAATATTGATTTCGGAAGTTAGCATTGAATCATAGATTTAAGATTGTTCGTAGCTTACTACGATCAAGTTTTTTGAACTTGATTAAGCTTTCGTTATGAATCGTTCATAAAATGTGCAAATGGTTTCCACAGCAAAACCAAAGTGAGCTTATTTAAAGGTTTGACCTTATAATATGACAGTGAGAAAGGTTATACTCAGTAATCTATTGTAGATTCTGAGGAAACTTTTCTCTAGTCACACTAATTAACAATTAAGGATCTGTTGGTTAATGTTGATATTAAACTATATATTTTAGCTAGGAATACAAAGTGACGTTCCTGAATGGTTTCTTCGAAGAAGATATCCATTGTGATTTCTTTGTTTGAAGATTCCGTTCTAGAATGACCTGGAGTTTATATTCTATTAAGATCACAGTTGATATACCAGCTTATAGAGCCTATTGTAAACTCAGATGAGCTGTCCGGAAATCCATGTTCTCTAACTTTGATAACAATCAAATTGTCTGATTTTATCCAAGAAAAGAGAATACATATGTGATAATAGGGTTAATGGGAGCGTACATATTTCTTTTCTAGTATAGTATATCCTAACAACATTATCATTATTAATGTAATAATGAGATGTTTATGAAGTAAAAGGTTTACCAAAGTCTTATTTTCTCCGTGAAAGTAGTGGGAGTAGTCTCTGTTATATTTGATATAAAGTTTCATATACGATATAAAACTAAGAGACTTGTGAGATACTCCCATTAGTTGTGCATTAGATATGATCTAATAAAGGACACAATAAATCTATCTGTATGACAGTTAGTATCACTGTTTGACAGTTAATGTGTCTCTTGTATATAGTATTCATCTTTCGTAAAGGATGATTCCTTTGTCGAAAGAGAAATTGATTAGAATATCTAGTCATTTATGCATCATAGGTTGATGGCATAATGAATACTATATTGTGTGCGATTAAAAATATCAATTTAATCGTAATTATTACGAACTATTTTGATATATTATAGACCATAGGATGTGACTTGAAATATATTCTTTGTTATCTTGGAGATATTAAGAACGAGTTTCTTATCCATGGAGAATATAGTCCGCAACCATTAGGGTCAGATTAGTTTTGAGTCTAATTATGACAATAGATGGTTTATGTCATATAGAGTCAGAAAAGATGCAGTGGGAGTGTCACAGATGATTCTACTATGTTAGTGGAATTAGTTGTAACTTATGAAGTATTGACTTATGAAGTTACAAATTGACCTTATAGATTAGAAGTTTTGATATGAGTGTTGTGCTTGTGGTTGTCTCATGATATTTGGATTTGATCTCTAAATACATAGAAAACTCAGTATCTGTAGCACAATATTGATGTCGCATCTAAGTCATATTGATGTATAACTTAGGTTATACAATATATGAATGATGCTGGCTAAGGGAAATGATTGGGTTTGTTGGACAAACTCAATATGTTATAGCGGACCTATTTGTTATTGCCTACCTCTTGAGTGCTAGTGAACTCTTGAGGGCCATGAGTATGCGATACATATTGAGATGTGTATATGATACTGTGGATTGGCACTAGAGCAAGTGGGAGAAATTGTTAGGGTTGGTGCTCGGAGTGCCAATCCGGATCGTATTTATGTCTGATTCATGAATACGAATAATTCCTTTTTTCCATAATATTACTTATTTATGGTAGTACTTCTTGCTTTTATATACATATTCGATCTAATTACGATTAGATTGAAACTAAATATGATTTAGTGATATGTATATATTAAACAAAGATCCGATAATATATTTTGTAGTGCACAGTTACAAAATAGTTTGTAATTGACATTGGGAAGTGTCACTACTAGAAGTATATTATCAAATAAAGTTTCTAGTCAAGATTTACTAACACGGGTCGGTTAGTAAAATCCGCTGAGACCAGTACATGTCGTATATCGTGACTTGGTCCGATGGTTTATCCCAATGAACCGTTAGTCTTGGGGAGACTCGTATAGACGTGTAGGTATTTATTTGATAAACACTGAATGACTCACCGAAGATTTCCTAGTATATGGTACACCAACGTCAATAGGAATCTTCTCGAGTCGAGTAGCATAATGGTCCTTCGACTTGAGCTACCATTGTGGATATATGAGATATCCTCCACACTTTGATGTCAGTCACGTCACCTATCTATTTAGATCAGACCTCCGCCTGTTCGTTGGGTGTGGACTGATGTTCATGATATCCTGTGAGTATTAGATAGAATCTTTCAATCATTGATGAGCGGAAAATATATTAATATTTACCGCCCCTTTTTACTTAATATTTTATTTAGTTTCTCGGGTTTGATGAATGTTTTGATATGTTTTAGTTTATTTTGCAAATAAAATAATATTGGGACTCAATGAAATCATTTAGGATGAAATGTGGGTCAAATAAGGGCAAATATTGGACTTGACATATTAATTTTGGAGATTGGAAACTTGAAAGGGCGTTTTAACGAAGTGCAGTTTTGGAAATTCCAGTTTTGTTCATCTGTCGTATTTTGGGCATAACGTTTTACTCCGATATCGTATTGAGCTGATTCAAGTTCCATATTAAAGAAGACGCAAATATATACAAAAGACAAAATAATTTCGAATTCTGAAGATTTCATGACCGAAATTGATGAAACATCCGGAAGTGTGTTATGTATAATTATTAAAGTCATTTTCAAAGCAAAAAAATAAATTAATAAATAAATAATAAAAATTATCAAATCACCACCAAACATGATAGCAATTAGTGGACCAATTAATAATGGATTTGGTGGAGTGATTAGTGGAGCAATTAGTAATGGATTTGGTGGAGCATTTGATGGATGATTTGATGGAGGTAAAATTTTGCCTATAAATACCAAGCCATTTCATCTGTAAATTCCTTAAGAATACTAAGAAGATTGTATCTTATTTGTTTATTTACAGCTTTTAGTAATTCATACTTTCTTCTAAGGAATTCCTTAAGAATACTAAGAAGATTGTATCTTATTACTTTTCAGTTTTTACTTTCCGCAATTTACTTTTACGCACAGTACTTTTCTTTCTTTAATTTTCAGATTTTACTTTTCAGTAATGGGGAGGTAACTACCCTTTGTTGGGGTAAAAGGTAAAACTTTTATTACTAATATTTAGATTAATCTCCCTTAATTATAATATATAAACTAGTTAAAACCTGACTTAACGAGGATACCGCCATATTGGTAGGTTGGTAATTATTTAAATTGGTTTTAACCTGACTAAACTGGATATCGCCTGATTGGTCGGTTGGTAATTAATTATTAATTTGACTTAATCTGGATACCGTCTGTATGGCTGGTTGGTAATTATCATGTAAAGTTAATATATTATATTAAGTGAGATATCTAAAATAGAAGTAGTAAAAGTGGATCCTTTTACCTCAGCATTTTCTTTTATTGTACTTTTACTTTATTTACTTTTCAACAATTTACTTTCAGTATTTACTTTTCAGCAATTTACTTTTCAGCAATTTACTTTCAGCATTTTACTTTTCAGTAATTTACTTTCAGCATTTTCTTTTCAACATTTAATTTTCAGTATTTAATTTCAGCATTTACTTTCCGTCATTTACTTTTCAGCAATTTACTTTCAGCATTTTACTTTATGTCTTTTATTTTATTTAAGTTTTTACTACCCGTAAGTATGTGTCGTAACTAAGCCAGTTATCTGGGGTTGTGATGAAGTCCAATATCACCGGTTTATAAGGTGTTAAATTACGGTTTGGGTAATATAAAGGTTTATTTATTGAGCCTTAGTCTTAATGCATCTTGTTAACTGGCCATTAATAAGATTGATTCGGTAAACTTAAAATGAACTTGGAAAATGGATTTTAGGTTTAAGACCTTAGACTTAATAGCCCACGATCTTCCTTGAGGATAGATAACCCTTTAATAGATTTCCTTACAGGATAAGAATATATCTGTCGAGCGGGGGTAGCCATAATTGGAACTTAATCTTAATGAATTCAGATAACTTGGTTAACATAGGAATATGATTAATTGGGTTATACTGGGTATTTGTATTTGACCATCAGAAGAGGCTTTTGCATTATTTCATGTTCCAGGTTAATAAACCAATATATTACACAAACGTAAAATAACTACTTCATCTTTTAAATGATATTGGAAAGATTCACAACCCTGGATAATTTTATAAATTTGAATTTTCTTCAATCTATTTTCGAGCAATTTCATTTACTTGTTTTAAGTCACTTTCAAATCAAACAACCAATCCATTAGATACTTGTAAACATTTAGCTTCATTAATTAATAGCTTAGGTATTAAGTCCTCGTGGGATCGATACTTTTTATACTACTTGAACGATACGTGCGCTTGTGTTATACGCGTGTGATTACGCCGGTCAGTCATGTGTACAGGGCATAGGTATCATGTACGTATTTGCGATCTAGTAAATCATGGTCGTGGTATACTTCGGATGCGAGTTCCAAGTATTATTTAGAGATTGTAAATTTGAAAGTCGACTATATTATACCTTAGGGATTTGACGTTTTTATCTATATCCCCGGTATAATATTGATAGCCTGTGACGGAGGGATTATACGTATGCAATGACCTCGACATGCATAGTTTAGCGAGATTATCTGTGGTCGTCATAATTTACGAGTGGGTGAATTATGGACACGAAATTGGATTTCGTGATGGATAAACCTAAACTTAGAGAGTCCCACAATATAAAATGTACTCATTGAGCACTTGGACAATGCGTTATGAGTTAATCCGAATCGTTTAAACGGTGAAACGAAAATACATGCATTAGGGGCATTTTGGTCAATCAATAATTAATGTGTATTTGTATTTGATATAAAATTTGATTTGATGCATATTAATTATTTGTCAAATGAGACTCTGACACATGCCATTAATATATGTATTTGTTATTTAATGTAAATAAAAATACATAAATAATAATAATCGCATTAATTAATTATTTAGATGTTTAAATGTTAAATATCTAGATAATTAAATTATTTCAATATTACATAATTGTTATGAAATATGTTTGATTATTATTGGTTACATGTGGCATGATTCTTTTAAGCTTAAAGTTTACAAATTGGATTTGTTAACTTAAAGCTTATTATTATTATTATTTAATTAGATTAATTGACCAAATGACCAAAATGCCCTTCCCCCTAAAGTCGGTTATGCCTAGTATTTAAATTGGAAATTTTTTGTTTTCTCTTTGAACAACTTGCCATGACCAAATCCTCTCTTTAAGAAAACTCCCAAAATTTTATTGAAGAATCAAGAAAGAAAGTGAAGAAATCAAGAAAAAACTTAAGGAAATTAGGAGATTTGGAGGTAATCTTAGTAACTCTTAAACTTAGAAAGTTTGTTTCTTATTTTTGAGCATCTAGAAAAGTTTTAAGGTTTCTTCCTTTCTTATAATTTGGGCTCTTTGATTTGGAGGATGGATTTGGAGGCTAGATGTATGTGTGAATTTAGATTGAATAATATTATTGTAATATTAGTTCAATTTTACCATTTGATGACTTGTTATCATTTTAGAGTGTTATGACCACTCTTGTAACTCCTAGAATTGTTCTTGAGTTCTTCATTTGTGGAAACTTTTGTTGGTGTAAGTATTAATATGATTAATGTTGAGAAAATTAGATTTAAAGCATGAAAAATGATATTTTTAGTTACCAAATCAAATCTGGAATTTCTGTGATTTTGATGATGAAAATTATGTTGCATAAATTTATTTGGAGTTTCCGGAATTTATTTTGGATTTGAAATATGCGAAAATGGCGAAAAACGGCGTTAACGGGTGAGTTTCGAGCTTACCGAGTGTCCGCTATCCAAACAGTAAATTGGTTATTGCTTGGGCAGCCAATGAACTGCCCAAGTACTATTGGGGCTGACCTGGGCAGCCCCCGTGTGTATTGGTTGGTCGGTTCGGACAAAAACGCGTTTTATGCCACTTTGCGGAAAAATATTTTTCGTAAAAGTTTCGCGATGTTTCTAACCTATTTATGTTTTTATTTGATATCGAATAGATATGTTTAGGTAAAATATGATTGAATTATTCATATTGGATATTGAATAATTTATTTGATATTTTTAAGAGTTTTAAAAGATACGATTTCGTTCGAACCGCGCGATTCCGCTGCGTCCGCCCTAAAACCCCAACAAAAATAGTATCAGAGCAGGTCTGATCCTTCATCCATTATATTTTTCATGCTTGATATATGATATATAATCCAATTTTGATATTTACACATGCATGTAATTTAAATGTTTCTTAATTTTTCGGTTCTACGCTAACGAAAAACATAATGGAGATTTAATGGTTAAGTTAAATTATGTTTTCCCAGGTAGAATTAAACTGTTGAGAAATTGATCTAGATTAAAATATGCATTTGATGTAGAGTAAAACCCTCTTTTGGAATATCCCCGCTTAAATATGGTATTAATGTAACTAGTATTAGGAATATTTGTTTCTTGATCCGCTTTGTCAGTACGGATGCAAATGATTTCCTGATATTGTAGTTGTATCGTGCCAAAGCTATGCAGTTATGGCTGATGGTAGTTCATTTACGTCAGTAGAAATTATATGATAAGAGACAAATTCAAGTGAAAGTGGAAGTCATGAACGTGCCAAAGTTGTCAGGACTACATCGGTAGCTTGAGTTTGTCACGTGATATAGGGGATAAGGGTGCGTGTAACGACCCTAAATATTTTTGTTCGGCTAGGGACGCGTGGGGTTTTCTTTTCCGGGCTAATAAATAATTTCCGGGATTGATTTAGGGACAACAAACACCTACTTAATTTTAAGCCCAATTTTTCCTTTGATTTCTTCATGGCCCAACAAAAATTAAAAAAAAAAAAAGCCCAAGGCCCAAACAAAACAACAAACATAATTAACTAGATTTTTCTAGAAATTGACTAAGTAGATAACAAAAAGGGGAAATGCTCTTTTTTTTTGCCTTTGCCGTGAGAGTGAGGGAGAGAATGAGTGAGAGAGTTTTCTATTTTCTTTGTCAAAAATTTGAAGTTTAGTAAGGAAAATTCATCCATTTAAACCCAAAAGAAGAAAAATGAGATCAAGGTGCATTGTGAGGGAAAGAGGAAGTTGAATTAAGGTAAGGCTACTTGACCCAAACTTTAGTGATTTGGATTTTGATAGTTTGGTGATTGTAGTGTGTTGTTAACTTGAGGATAATACACTTGTGGTGGTTTTGTGTGAAAAAGTTGATGTTGGAGAATTTTTTTGATGACTTACCCTAATTGTAACACTAAGAGAGAGTGATGAAATTTTTAGTGGAGATGAGATGATAGGGAGTGTGTTATGATGGTAATTGATATATTGAAGTTGTTGTGTGGAAATGAAATGAGATTTGGGGATAACCATAGAGAAATAAAATTTTGGTCCTGGAATCGACGTCGTGTCGCGACACAAACGAGGCAGAGGCATGTATTTGATTATCACAGGCGCGTCGCGACACAGAAGGGACCGGCGACACGACGTGAACCCAAAAATCAGAATTTTTTTTCCAGAAGTCGCGACCCGTAACTAAGGGTCTGAATTTTATTTTATATTTCATTTAAGGAATTGAAAATGTTCTAAGGAAGTAATCCAACTAGGTTAAGGAACTTAATTTGATTTCAAATCATATCTTATAACTTATGATTCTAACTCAGTGTATTCCATATAGATACTCACCAGGAGCCGCGTTCGCCACCAGCCACGTGAAGGGAACTTGACCGGACTTTAAATCTGTGAGTGGATGTTTTTTCTTTCAAAGTGATTTGTATTCACTTGTTATTGATTCAGATTTATTTTAAATGTTTTAGGGTGTTAGCCTTATTGATTATCAGTTATTTCTTATGTAAGTAAGTTTAGAAAATTTTAAAGTTTAAAAGCATAAGTTTTATGTTGTTTTTCGAGACATGTGGGAAAAACCCACATCAGCTCTTACTTATGGAATTGACGGACAGAGACCGTGTGCACACGTAGTTCAGGGCTAGGGGGACAACGATACGTAATGCCCATAGACCTTAGTTTCAGGGTCATGTAGTAGCATGGATTAGCACTACCGGCTCTAGTTCAGTGGCTTGGGGGACGACGATACGTAACGCCCCAAGACCACTAGTTAGGCGTATGGGGGACGGTGATACGTAACGCCCCCATGTGTCAAGTTTTCCACAGTACTAGAGATTTTCTTCACAAAACATTTTCAGAAAAGGCTTTTCCTCAATTTTAAAGAAAAGAATTAATTTCAAACAAAGTTTTCATAAGCATCTTAAGAATAAATGATTTTACTCAGATATACTGATTCAATTTCTTATTTTGTAGCTCTACTCACTGAGATCTTCAGGACTCACCCCCACCACTTCCCAGTTCTTTTGCAGGATTCATTTTTTGGTGAGCCATGTGCTAATTTTGGAGACCCAGTTCGAGGACAAGTGTTATATTGCAGTCACCAGTCATCGGGTCCATCTTTCCAGATCTATGTTCATGTAGAATATAGTTCTCTGGATGTCATTTTGTTGTATAATTTACATGTGTTGGACGTTGTGTACATATTATAAATATTTTCAGACATATATAAATATATATATATTCATGATCTCGTAATTCAATTTATTTAAGTTATTAAGTTGCATGTGTGAATGAGTAAAACATTGCATAGCATTAAGATAAGAGCAAGTGTTCTAGTGCATGAGTTAGAGGCTTAGGCGACAGTGGGATCTGTTGCATGCCGGTAACTTTCCCGTATTGGGGATGTTACAAAGATGGTTTCAGAGCATGGTCTAGGGAGTCAGTGACTGTAGTAAGGGAGTAGTAGTGGCTTGTATATGTAGTATACCCGAGGTACTACTATATATAAGAGGATGTTCACTCTGGTAACCTTATCTCGAGGCTTGTCTCATTCTAATCATTTATAATTCCTTTATATGTGATTGATCATTTTCTCTCTTGATTTCTTAGATTCCATGCCACCCAAGGGAATGACCGGAGTCAGGGGTAGACCCAGGCATGGTAGGGCGCCTCAAGGCATAGATCCGGATCAAAAATCAGTAGTACATTCCCCTGAGCCAGATAGGAGGCATAGAGTGGATTCTGTTCATGAGAGTGTTATGGGGGAAGGTAGAGTTGTGCCAGTGGTTCAACCTAATGACCCAGTAGTTGCGGGTTTACAGCAGATTCAGCTGTCAGTAGCAGCTTTAGCCCAGTTGATTACCCGTCAGCTGCACCCACCAGGCCCAGAGCCTAGAGCTGCAGAACCCACAATTCTTGTTCCACCACCACCAGTAGGAGTACCAATGGCTCACCAAACAGTAATTCCTCCAAACATACCAGACCCTACTACATACCGAGCCAGACCTTCTGTTATGCCCCATGAGCCACCTCTAGTAACAGTTCATGTTATGCAGCGATAAGAACTACGTGTATCTTTACATGATTTCTGGAAGCTTCATCCTCCCACGTTCTCGGGAGTAGAGACCTCTCATGATCCTTGTGGTTTCATTGAAGAATCAGATCAGAAATGTACAGCTTTGGGGAGTTCTTCGGAGAGAGCGGTAGAGTTAGTCAGTTTTCAGCTGAGAGATGTCGCCAACACATGGTTTATGTCCTTTCGGGATGGTCGGCGATGAGACGCTCCTCCTCTGACATGGATTGAGTTCAGTACGGCCTTTTTATCCAGATTTTTGCCACAGAGTATCAGGAATGCCAGAGCCCGAGAGTTTGAACAGCTGGTACAGGGCGAGCATATGACAGTTTTCGAGTATGACATACGGTTTACATGATTGTCTCGCTATGTCCCACTTCTAATTAGTACAAAGGAAATGAAGGTGAAAAGGTTTGTGAATGGGCTTCGAGACTATTTATTATGTTCCATTCATTTCACAGAGACCACTACCTATGCCCAAGTATTAGATGCTGCCTTGCGGTTTGAAGCACGGGTTAGAGAGAGTAGGGGTGTGCATTAATCGGTTTTAACCGATTAACCGAACCGTTCCGACCCATTTTTTATTACGGTTCGGTTAAATCGGTTAAATTGGTTATTGCGGTTAAAATTTTTAACTTTTTTGGTTATTCGGTTCGGTTACGGCTATGAGATTCGTATAACCGAACCGACCGATTAACCGAAATTTTCTTCTCTTGATTTCTAAGGGCAATTATCTGTGAGCACTCAAGAATAGTGCATTAGTTGTGATGGTCTTCAATAGATGAAGGTGTTTAAGGGACTTCCTTTAGATGGCAGAGGGATGGCTACTTTGTTTTATATTATTTGAAAAAAAAATATTATCTCTGCACTTTACGCTTCTTCCTTTCTAATTTGTTGAGTTGTGCTCGGTTGTAATTTGTGTAAAATATGGGTTGGTGCTATGGCAGTAATGAACTGTTATTAATGTTATATATTTTTTTTAAATCATTTTTTCATTTTTCTGCTGTGTAAAATATATGTTTCTGATATTTCATTCTCTGTTTCAGATTGGAGGACCGCTCGTGAAAATGGTAGAACCGACCTACATCATATATAATTTTACTAATTAAAAATTATAAAAATATTAAATTTTAATTTATTGGATTGGTTAATAACCGAATTAACCATAACCGACCGAAATATAATGGTTAATTGGTTAATGGTTATGTGTCATAAATTGGTTAAATCGGTCACATTTTTATTTAACCGAAAATTTCGGTTATGGTTAAAAAATCAAGAATTAACCGACCGAACCGACCGATGCACACCCCTAAGAGAGAGACAAGCAGAGAGGGAGTCTCGAAAGAAATCTAAATCAAATGAGAGAACTAGGCCGCAATAAAGTGGCCCTAGTAGACAGTAGAAGATGTCAGCTCCGCCTACAGCACGTAGAGATATGGGTTCAGTTTCAGGGGGTTAGGATCGTTGGCCGGCTAGAGTGTTGCCTCTCGTGCAGTTTCCTCTCCCTCAGTAGCCCAGCCTGGGCTAACCCTACCACAATGTTCGATTTGTGGACGAGCACATACCGAGACTTATAGATCTGGGAGTAGAGGTTTTTATCGGTGTGGACAAATGGGTCATTTGAAGAGAGACTGTCTGATACCACCAGAACAGTTGTCATCTTTCAGTGCCGCCCCATCTACACCCCAGACACAGCCTAACAGAAGTGTAGGAGGAGTAGAACAGAGGCCAGTGGGTAGAGGTCATACAGTAGGAGGAATGGGGCAATCAGTTGGTGATCGAGGACAGGTTTCCTCCAGCAGAATTTAGGGCAGGGTGTATACCCTCACCCCCAGGAGGCGCAGGCATCCAATGCAATTATTACAGGTATATTACTAGTTGATTCTGTGCAAGCAAGGGTATTATTCAATTCTGGTGCTACACATTTTTTTGTGGCGTCGTGTTTTGTAACTCAAATGGGTAGGGATATCGAGCATGTAGACTTCCCTATCATTATAGCTACAATAATAGGAGACCCCTTAGAAGCTACACAGAGTGTGAGGTAGTGTACTATAGACATTAACGGGTACATTTCCTATGCCGATTTAGTAGTGTTTGGTATTTTGAGCTTTGATGTCATTATGGGGATGGATTGGCTAGCTAAGCATCATGCGGTACTTGATTGTCGGGAGAAGACCGTTACGCTACATGTTCCCGATAGGCTAGTATAAGTCTATCATGGGGATAGAACTGTAACGCCTCACAATTTGATATCAGCTATGCGAGCATTTAAATTACTTCAGAAGAGAAATTTGGGTTACTTGGCATATGTAGCGGATATCAGAGTGGGAAATATAGATCTTGAGCAGATCACGATGGTGGGGGAGTATCTTGATGTGTTTCTAAACGAGTTACCGATGTTGGACAATTATGACCCATAGCGTCACTATTTGTAAAAGACATTGTGGTTTTTGTACAAATTAACTATGTGACAATGGAAGTTGTATTTTATCATTTTGTAATTAGATTACTTAGATATATAAATGATAAAAGTCCATATGATTAGTACCGGATTAATAAGATATGAGACAATATTAATCCACTAAGGTTTAATCATTAAATATCCCTAGTCGTAGTATTATCGAGACTGGACATCGATAATACGGAATAGACTAGTATTACACTTGTGCGTGTTATGGAAGCTTAACGACATAATTCTCATATATTTGGGTATTGGATACTCATGCAAGTGTAATAGGAGGTTATGTTTACCAATGGTACGGAAACAGCTTTGCTCTGGATAAACCACGTAAGTCGGAGAGAGTCAGAAAACAACCTGAGAGGTATGGGTTTCTGATCTCACCTCTTGTAGACATTAGTCTTATTAAGGGTACTGAACCGACTACGTATGAGGAAGTGATACAAGATAGCGACTCCTTTTATGGCAAAATGCCATGAATTCTGAAATGGATTACATGTATACAACCAAGTTTGGACACTGGTTGATGTACCATAAGGCATTGTGCCTATTGGTACTAAATGAGTCTTCAAGGAAGACATACATGAAATATGACAAAATAGAAATGTACACAGCTAGGCTTGTACAGAAAGTGTATCGTCAAAGACATAGTGTCGACTACGATGAAACTTTTTCACCTGTTGCCATGATTAAATCCATTCGGATAATGCTTGCTAATGCTGCATATTTCATTTATAAAATATGGCGTATGGACGTCAAAATCGCTTTCCTTAAACGGAAACCTTTTGGAGGATGTTTATAAACATCCTGACGGTTATGTCGTACCGAAACATACAAACAAGGTTTGCAAGTTAAATCGATCCATTTATGGATTGAAGCAAGCATTACTTTCTTGGAACTAACGTTTTGATAAGATCATAACGGTATATGATTTAATTCAAAACGAATATAATTCTTGTGTATATAAGAAGGTTAGTGGGAGCGCAATGACAATGATTGTCCTATATAATGATGACATATCATTTCTTGGAAATGACATTCCCATAATACAATCGGTGAAAGCTTGACTTTCATGAAAATTCTCCATAGAATACTTGGGAGAGGCAACCTTTATTCTAGGAATAAGGATCTATTGGGATAGATCTAATAGTTGTTGGCACTCTCCGAGAACTCGTACATTGAAAAGATGTATGTGACCTGGTATCTCATAGGCTTTGAGCATATGGAGTCACAATCAGGCCAATCCAGATGATGGTCACTGGATTGATGTTAAGAACATCCTTAAGTATCTTAGATGAACTAAAGATGCTTTCTTAAGCTATAGAGAATGAGAACTTGAAGTGACTGGGTTCACCGTTGCAAGTTTCCTAACCGACAAAAATGACTATAAATCGTAATAAGGGTACTATATAGTTTGAATAACGGAACAGTGAGCTGGAAATCTTCCAAGCAAGATACTGTTACCGAATAAACAACAAAAGCGGAATATTGCTGCAGCTGAGGCAGCAAAAAAAGCAATTTTGGATCTATAAAATTCCTAATTAGATTAGAAGTAGTTCTGCTAGTAGCTTAGCTAGGCTACAGTACAGGCTAAGGAACCGCAGTCTCATCAACGATCCAAGTATATACTTTAACTATTTCATCTAATTCGTCGGATTATACACCGTGGTGATGTGATGATCAAATAAATCGCATCAGATGATAACCTTTCAAATCTGCTGACGAAAACTGTTTCTCAGCAGAAGTTTGAGCGACCAATATATAGTTCAGGTGTATGACACTTGGGTGACTAGTTATAGGCCAAGTGGGAGATTGTTGGACAATTATGACCCATAGCGTCACTATTTGTAAAAGACATTGTGGTTTTTGTACAAATTAACTATGTGACAATGGAAATTGTATTTTATCATTTTGTAATTAGATTACTTAGATATATAAATGATAAAAGTCCATATGATTAGTACCAGATTAATAAGATATGAGACAATATTAATCCACTAAGGTTTAATCATTAAATATCCATAGTCGTAGTATTATCGAGACTGGACATCGATAATGTGGAATAGACTAGTATTACACTTGTGCGTGTTATGGAAGCGTAACGGCATAGTTCTCATATATTTGGGTATTGGATACTCATGCAAGTGTAATATGAGGTTTTGTTTACCGATGGTATGGAAACAGCTTCACTCTGGATAGACCCCTCAGAATCCCATTGGTAGTATGACTATGTGTCTACGGGAATCCACTTCAAGGTAGATGTATTTGGTCTTAACCTGAGACTTGCATCGCTAGTACTTGCGACAATTAATACGCTTTGGTTTTGGTCGTCCGGGACTTTAACAGGTTATGTGTACGGCTCTTCTGGGTGTGATGTCAAGACGAAAGTATCACTTCAGTCATATGGAGATGATGATCACGCAGGGATACATAACCGGTTCTCTATTATGTTGCAACTATCGGGATAATATGACAAGGTCATGATTATCCGATCATAAAGACTAGTTGCTTGTGATTCGATATATGCTTCGTTCGGGGCAAACACTATTCCAGCCCCAGGCCTTGCATGTGACATCAGATACTGGATCGCAATACGCAATACTACGTATACTACGCCTGACATAGATTATATATTCCTTAAAGAATATTTCTGGAGAATTGGGTAGGCACAACACTTTGCTAGAAGCCAACCATGTCTCGTAAATCGGTAAGAATTTGGTACGAGGTACGCACGTGTTCGGATAGTCCGACGACCGGATTTACTGCCAACATAACCAATGATCTCATGGGTCGCTTCCCGAAGATTCACCGATGACGTATGACTCACACAGAAAATTAATCTATGATTAATTACGGCAAGATTTTATCTGGGATAAAATTCAATTAGAAGAGGGAGAACGATTAATTTGGAATTAATCAATAAAATAATATATTCGATATATTAAATGAAATTAGATTTCGATGTGAAATTAAAATTGGATTTTAATTCGGGCGAACGAATTAATTTAGAATTAATTCGCGAGCGACTTTAACGGTAATTTTGCTAGGCATAATTATTTAATTAAATTTGATTTAATTAAGTCGCAACGGAAAATTCATTAATTCGGAATTAATGAACCCAAGCCTGGGATGTTTTTGCGGGCCCACTCCGATTTTGAATCAAGTCACATCATTAGTCACTCAAGTGATGGAAGTCTTGTCACTTTTTGGTGATTGACATCTAGTCACTTTTATGGTGATGGGAGTGGTTGGGGACATTTATTGCATTTTCCCTATAATTTTGCTTTAGCCTTTTGGTAAAGCATATACCAAAATTGGTTTTGACTTTTTCATATGTTGTATTTGTTTTAGAAACAAAAACACAAGGCAAAAACAAAAAAACTCTCTTTCTTTCTCAAATTGGCCGAACACTACAAGAATTATTGGGGAAATTTTGTTGCAAAATTTCTCCATTGCTAGCACACAAAGGATCATACTAGGTGATAGGGAAATCATCCTTTGAGTTTGGAATCCATCTCAAAGCTTAGAGCTTCAACACACAAATTCAAAGAGAGGATATTGGAGCACTTCTCAAAGAGGAATTTTTTGTTATCAACACATCCTAGAAACCGATCATTGTAAGTATTTTTTTTTCGCATTCTTACTTCAAGTATTCACATTATTTCATGCTTTAAATGTTCTTGGGATGATCTTAGAGACCAACAGACGGGACTACCTCGAGATAAGGAGATTGAGTTTTGTATAGACGTTATACCAGGAACCCAACCTATATCAATTCCTCCATACAGAATGGCCCCTACAGAACTTAGGGAGTTGAAGGCGCAGTTACAAGACTTGTTGGATAAGGGCTTTATTCGCCCCAGCGTGTCCCCGTGGGGTGCTCCGGTGTTATTTGTGAGGAAGAATAATGGGACATTGCGACTATGCATAGATTATCGGCAACTGAATAAGGTGACGATCAAGAACAAATATCTACTGCCAATGATTGATGATCTATTTGATCAGTTGCAGGGGCGCTAGACCCGACCAAGGTTCCGATTCCGAACCGGAACCTGACCGGTTCGGTTAGGGTTCTTACCCTAACCGAATCGGTTGGAACCACTGGAACCGAACGGTTCCAGCGGTTCCGGTTGGAACCGGATGGAACCCTAGGGTTCCAACTGTCCCCCCAACGGGTACTAGCCGTTGGGGGCCATCCCAACGGCTAGTAGCCGTTGGGCTGGAGGCAGAGAGCAACGGCTTCCTACCCCAACGTCCAAAATTTTTTTTGGGGATTTCCCAAATTATCCTTAATAACAGTAATAAAACGGCTAATTTTAGGGGCATTTTAGGTATCATAAAAATATTCTTAAAATGTATAAATATGGGTGATTTTTCATTATTTCAACACACCAATTTCTCAATTCTCAATTCTCAATTCCTACAATGCTCTTAATTCCTACAATTCTCTTATTCTCAATTCTCTCATTTACAATTTCAAATTACAATTTAATATTTTCAATTCTCTAACTCATTAAAAATTCTTAAACAACAAATGACAAACTCATCTGAGAACACAATGTCAAATGTGACAACCCAAGTGAGCGGTCCTAGTATAGGTTCACGGAGAAGAGAAGTTAAGTCTCGTTTCTCGGATGTTTTCAAAATTCATTTTCATTTAGACGATATTGATGAAGGTTAAAGAGCAGTATGCAACCATTGTGGGATTTCTTACAAATTTTCTGGTGAATACGACAATATGATCAAGCACCTGGAAAGACATCATCTGGTTGAACTTGGACTTGATACGACGCAAACTCAAATGGCTAGGTACGCATCATATTGTAGAGCTACAGGTGCTTTAGATTTATTTAAATATTATGATGCTAAAAATAGAGAAGAATTTGTTAAATTAACTTGTATGGCACATCTTTCTTTAAGTTTTGGTGAAAAAATTACTCTTACTAATTACGTTCAAAATGCTTTAAATCTTGATGCATGTAGAATGACTAGAAATACAACAAAACGTCAATTTTTTACATTAAATAAAGATGGTAAAATTATTTTAAATGAAACATTTAGAGATATTAAAAGGCGTCTATTTATTTGTTATGATATTTGGAGTGACCATTGGCGAACACACTCATACATGGGTGTGACTTGTCATTGGATTGATGTATCATAGAACATGCAAAAATGACTTATTGCATTTAGAGTTTTTGATGAACAACATACTGCACAAAATATTTATAGAATGATGAAAGTAATTTTTGATGAATATAGTTTATTAGGTAAAATTTTAACAGTTAGATTTGATAATGCATTATGCAAATACTGCATCAATCACAGATTTAATAGAAATATGCGAACCAAATTTAGGGGTCGTTTTTTTCATGTTCGTTGCACATGTCATGTCCTTAATTTATGTTTTCAAAATGGTTTGGAAAAATTATCACCTTTCATTGATCCTATTAAAAAAGCACTTAATTGCATTTGATCATATTCTCAAGTTAGGAGAGAATGGGCCAAGTTTTGTAAATTTAATGGTATTAAACCGATAAAATTTCCATGAGATGTTCCAACACGTTGGAATTCAACTTATTTTCTTTTATGTCAAGCTTTGCAATATGATGAGCGGAAAATATATCGATATTTACCGCCCATTTTACTTAATATTTTGTTTAGTTTCTCGAGTTTGATGAACGTTTTGATGTGTTTTAGTTTATTTTGCAGATAAAATAATATTGGGACACAATGAAATCATTTAGGATGAAATGTGGTTCAAATAAGGGCAAAATTTGGACTTGACATAATAATTTTGGAGATTGGAAACTTGAAAGGGCGTTTTAACGAAGTGCAGTTTTGGAAATTCCAGTTCTGCGCATCTGTCGTATTTTGGGCATAACTTTTTACTCCGATATCGGGTTGAGCTGATTCAAGTTCCAGATTAAAGAAGACTCAAAGATATACAATTTTAAAAGACAAAATAATTTCTAATTCTGAATATTTCATGCCTGAAATTGATGAAACATACAGAAGTGTGTTGTGTGTAATTATTAAAGTCATTTTCAATCATTTTCAAAGCAAAAAATAAATTAATAAATAAATAATAAAAATTATCAAATCACCACCAAACATGATAAGCAATTAGTGGAACAATTAATAATGGATTTGGTGGATGATTTGATGGAGGCAAAATTTTGCCTATAAATACCAAGTCATTTCATTTGTAAATTCATACTTTCTTCTAAGGAATTCCTTAAGAATACTAAGAAGATTGTATCTTGTTTGTTTATTTACAGCTTTCAGTAATTAATTTCCACTTTCACACTTTCTTTTCTTTAATTTTCAGTTTTTACTTTCCGCAATTTACTTTTACGCACATTACTTTTCTTTATTTAATTTTCAGTTTTTACTTTTCAGTAATGAGGAGGTAACTCCCCTTTGCTGGGGTAAAAGGTAAAACTTTTATTACTAATATTTAGATTAATCTCCCTTAATTATAATATATAAACTAGTTAAAACCTGACTTAACGAGGATACCGCCATATTGGTCGGTTGGTAATTATTTAAATTGGTTTTAACCTGACTAAACTGGATACCGCCTGATTGGTCGGTTGGTAATTAATTATTAATTTGACTTAATCTGGATACCGCCTATATGGCTGGTGGGTAATTATCATGCAAAGTTAATATATTATATTAAGAGAGATATCTAAAATATAAGTAATAAAAGTGGATCCTTTTACCTCAGCATTTTCTTTTATTGTACTTTTACTTTATTTACTTTTCAGCAATTTACTTTTCAGCAATTTACTTTCAGCATTTACTTTTCAGCAATTACTTTCAGCATTTACTTTCAGCATTTACTTTTCAGCAATTTACTTTCAGCATTTACTTTTCAGCAATTTACTTTCAGCATTTACTTTTCAGTAATTTACTTTCAGCATTTACTTTCAGCATTTAATTTTCAGTATTTTACTTTATGTCTTTTATTTTATTTAAGTTTTTTACTACACGTAAATATGTACCGTAACTAAGCCAGTTATCTGGGGTTGTGATGAAATCCAATATCACCGGTTTATAAGGGGTTAAATTGTAGTTTGGGTAATTTAAAGGTTTACTTATTAAGTCTTAAGCTTAATGCGTCTTGTTAACTGGCCATTAATAAGATTGATCTGGTAAATCCAAAATAAACTGGACAAAGGAATTTTAGGTTACAGCCTTAGACTTAATAGCTCACGATCTTCCTTGAGGATAGATAACCCTTTAATAGATTTCCTTACAGGATAGACATATACCTGTCGGGCGGGGTAACCATTATTAGAACTTAATATTAATGAATCCAGGTAATTTGGTTGACATAGACATATGGTTCAATTGGGTTATACTGGGTATTTGCGTCTGACCATCAACAGAGGCTTTCGCATGATTTAGTGTTCCAGGTTAGTAAACCGATATATTACACAAACATGAAATAGCCACTTCATCTTCTAAAAAGATATTGGAATTATTCACAACCATGGATAGTTTTATAAATTTGAATGTTCTTCAATCTACTTTCAAGCAATTTTATTTACTTGTTTTAATTTTAAAGTCACCACCCAATCAAACAATCAATCCATTAGATACTTGTAAACATTTAACTTCATAAATTGATAACAAAAGGTTTTAAGTCCTCATGGGATCGATACTTTTTATACTACTTGAACGATACGTGCGCTTGCGTTATACGCGTGTGATTACGCACCGGTCAAGTTTTTGGCACCGTTGCCGGGGACTTATTTATCTTTCACTATTAGTTTTGGGGTTAGATACCTTTACTTGTATCTAATTTCTTTTTACTTATTATTTTTGTTTTCTTGTGTTTCAGGTTCTCAGAAACTACATGAGACGAACCAGAAGCTTTGAACTCCGACCGCTCGACCCAAAAATTGAAAGAACCATCAGACAGTTGAGAAGGGAAATGCGTGAAGACCAAGAAGCTTTAGTCAACATGGAACCCAAACCTTTGGAAGTTGCACCACCAATACCCATTCGAGACAGAACCATTCCAGTGGTTGACGGACTCATTTCTTGTATTGTACTTCCTCTCTTACCAGCAAATACGTGTGACATCAAATCATGCATTCAGATGATTCAGCAGTCAGTACAGTTTGGGGGAAATGCAACTGAAGATCCGAATGCCCACATCAGCAACTTCCTGGAAGTTTGTGGCACTTTCAATTACAACAAAGCATTAGAAGAAGCAATGAGACTGCGAGTTTTTTCCATATTCCTTGAAAGATAAAGCAAAAGCTTGGCTACATTCACTACCAGCAGGTTCCATCACAACTTGGAACACTCTAGCCACCAAATTCCTTGCAAAGTACTTTCCACCAGCCAGAACAACAAAACTGAGAAATGACATCACATCTTTTGTACAACAAGATTCAGAATCCATATGTGAAGCTTGGTAAAGATTCAAAGATTTACTCCGGAAATATCCTCACCATGAGATTGCAAAATGGCTACAAGTCCAAACCTTCTACAATGGACTTTCTGGAATAATGAGAACCACAATTGATGCTGCTGCTGGAGGAGCTTTAATGGCAAAAGGAGAAGATCAAGCCTGGGACTTAATTGAAGAAATGGCCAACAACAACTCCTTGTGGCCAACAGAAAGGATCTTGATTCAACGAATTACTGGAATTTATGAAATTGGAGCCAACACTGCAGTAAATGCCAAGCTGGATCAGATTTGCAAAAATCTGGAAACTCTCAGCATGCAAGTTAATACTGGATCCACAAGTTCACCATATGGAGGAGCACCAGAGCCAAACCAATATAAAGAGACGTTGAATTATGTCAACAATTTCAACAGACAGTGGAACAATCCATATTCCAACACCTACAACCCACGGTGGAGGAATCATCCCAATTTCGCATGGAGCAACAATTCAGGGCAAATGAACAACCCACCACCCGGATTCCAACAACAGAATAAAGGCCAGGAGCAGGCAAATGAATCAGGAATAACCGAAGTATTGACCCACTTGAAAAAGATAGAAGCAAAACACGACTCTCAAGCAGCAAGATATGATGCTATGTTTCAATCCCAAGCAGCATTAATTCAAAGTCAATCTGCTTCTATTAAAGCACTGGAGAATCAAATTGGACAACTGGCCAATGCTCAGAGTTACAGACTGTCAGGTAACCTTCCTAGCAACACTGAACCAAATCCGAGGAACATAGGGAAGGAGTAGTGTCATGCCATCATGTTAAAAAGCAGTACTCAAATCAACAAAGATGTGGGAACCAAAACAACTGTTGAGGAAGCTCCAAAAGAAACAAAGCAACAGATGGAGGAAAAATAAGCAAAGGAAAAAGAACAGATCACTCCACCTCCACCTTTTCCTCAGCGTCTTCAGAAAAACAAACTGGACAAGCAGTTTGCTAGTTTCCTGGAGGTGTTCAAAAAAGCTGCATATCAACATTCCATTTGCAGAAGCGTTGGAACAAATGCCCAGCTATGCCGAATTCATGAAAGACATTCTTTCACGAAAGTGGAGATTGGGAGATTACGAGACAGTAGCATTATCATAAGAATGCATCGCTATCATTTAGAGGAAAATTCCACCAAAATTGAAAGATCCTGGCAGTTTCACTGTTCCTTACACCATAGGAGAACATGACTTTGGTAAGGCTTTGTGTGATTTAGGTGCGAGTGTTAACTTGATACCTTTTTCTATTTTCAGGAAATTGCATATTGGAGAAACAATGCCAACTTCAGTCTCTCTACAACTTACTAATAGAACGCTCGTATTTCCAAGAGGCGTAGTTGAGGATGTGCTGGTCAAGGTTGACAAATTCATTTTCCCAGCAGATTTTATTGTCCTTGATATGGAGGAAGAAGCAAACGTGCCAATCATCCTCGGGAGACCATTCTTTGCTACAGGTCGAACCATTATTGATGTATAAAAAAAGAACTAACCATGAGGGTACATGACCAAGAAGTAACATTCAATGTTTTTAAAGCCATGAATTTCCCGAATGACGAGAAGGTTGAATGTTTCAGACTTGATGTGATAAATAATACCATTCAGAACTCCAATGCAATGCAAAGTTCTACTGACAAACTTAAAACATGTCAATTGCCTGTGGAGCCTGAAGATAAAGCGCATTGGGTACTGAAGAAGCCTATTCTTGCACTACAAGCAACAGAAGAGAAAAAGTTCCACCAGCTCAACGAATTGGAGGAATTTCACAAATCAGTCTTTTGAGGATGCCAAATTGTACAAAGAAAAGGCAAGGAAAAGACATGATGAGAAGTTAGTGCGCATACAACTAGAACCAGGGCAGAAGGTACTGTTAAACAAATCAAGGGTGAAATTATTCCTATGGAAGCCAAAATCACGGTGGTCAGGTCCATTTGTGATCACCAAAGTTTTACCAGATAGAGCCGTTGAGATACATGATCTTGACTCTAATAAAACTTTCAAGGTTAAAAAAAGCGTGTCAAGCACTACTGGGGAGAATCATTTGAGTGACAAAAAGAAAGTGTCACACTTTCAGATCCTGGTTCATAGGCTAAGATTTGGTCAATTAGATCTGGAGCAGTTCTGGCAGTGAAGAGGAGTTCTTTTAAAGGTTTTGACACAAACCCATTTCTCCTGCCATCATCAAGAAACACACAAAGAAAATCATAAAATCCTTCAATGTTGTACAGTCCAAGCGGTTTCTGGTGTATGTTCAGGTTCGCCCAAGATAACACTGTAAAAATTTCCTCCAATGTACCCAAGCCACCTGGAAAAGCAATAAAAGCATCAGCACGGTTAATCATTTCTACCAATCGTTCAGACATACCTGGCACGATTAACTCTTCTTCGTTTGATGGTCCAATAAGATTTGCTTCTGCCAAGGGTTTTGGGATGATTCCCAAGACTTGACCGCCTCCTTCCTGTACAGCCTTTGAAACGATCCCCATTAGTCCAAGATTGCCTCCACCATATACTAAGTGCATATTCCTTGCAGCTAAAACTCGACCCAATTCTTGTGCTGCTTCAACGTATTGTGGTTTAACACCAACACTAGTACCGCAAAACACACAGATATTTTCAACTCATCTTCTTGAAGTGGCTTCCATGTTTTACTCTGGATGTCTTCGAAAGTGCAATGATGAGTTGAATTTATAATACCTGAAAAGGGTGAGTAAAATAATAGCACTAGTACCTGCCAAATGACAATTATTAGTTAAACAGTAAAATAAATCGTGATAGTAAAAAAGGTATGGATCCTGTCGGAGAAAATAAAAGAAAACAACAAAACAAATTACAATTATTAGGAAAAGACAAAGAGATATAATATGTACAAGAAAAGTAGCGACTTAATTGACGTCTATGCGTCAGGGACAAGCTTCCCATCCAATTTTTTTATAAATTGGCAAACAGGGTCTTTTTAAGTCAGATTCCCGAGACTTAACTGTTGTCTTTTTTTTTGAATTGTGTATGTAATTTGCGGATGGCTATATGAACATATCCACTGGGATGCGTCTCAAGAGTTGAAGATATATCATCTACAGACTCCTTACTCAAGCCATCCCTGATGAATTTAATTTTATCTTCGCGATTATCAGACATCATTCCTAAAGAACGACAACGAGTATTGCAATTCCAGCGTGCACATTTGTAACAAACTCTCATTTGCTTAGCTCTACGTTTCTTTGCATATGTGCTTTTTCCAAAACCGGGTAAATAAGAATTACATGAGTCAGAATACTCACCTATTAATCAGACCCGTGCTTTGATTATCCAACAAATGTCAGTAGGCATACCTTTGATCATCAGTAGTCTCATCAGTTCCAAGCGAGCTTTGTAGACTTTCATCAGAGATTTTTGAGGGAGAGAAAGAAATTGCTTGTGAAGATTTACGAGAACTTCTTCCATCCTGAAATGACTTAACCTGCAAAAATTAAACATATAAAAATAAAACACACCAGATAACAATATATACACAAATTGCATGGGTTGCCTCCCTGCGAGCTTTAAGTTTAAAGTCATCAGCTAGACGTGACTTCTCGAACCTTAGGCTCTATCCTTTCAAAGATAAATTGGTCCGAGGACGATCATGGTAAGAGGCGTCGGATTAATCTGGATCTTAACCTTTAACTTTTCGTGTAGAATTTCAGCTAACCAGGTACTATCTTCTAAACTCTTCTACTACTATTTAAGACATTGGGGACAATGTCTCATTTAGGTTTGGGGGAGGGAATTAGTTGATCAGTATCTTATTTTTAGTTGTGTGTTGTTTTTATTTTTACTCCAAAATTTTTCAAAAAAAGCAGAAAAATTTTCAAAAATTACAAAAATATTTTGCGTTTTTGTTTTTATTTTGACTAAAAAGATGAAATTGGTGAGAGATAGCTGTGTAAGGAGTTCCCATTCCTGAGACGTATCTCAAACCTATTTCGGAACAAGTTAATTTTTGTTTATTTCCTTTTGAATTATTTAATTTGTGAATTCTCCATAAAATTGACTAAAATGGATCTTCATATGCTCAGTTGACAGGTATTATCAACATGCATGATAATATACAGACATGAGTTATAATTGAAAAGTTTGTAATATTCAGTATTCTAGTTTAATTGGAGAAAGCATCTCAAAAAGCAATGGAGTAAAATAAAAAATAATAATAAAAAAATAATAAAAAAACGTTTGAGATCCGAGTTATTAAGTCTGTAAGGGTGTTTTAACACCTAGTGCCCTAAAGTCAACTGGTTTGGGAGTCACTGACCCAAAGCTCGCTACATGGATCAAGGATGTTGCAAAAATATATATATCTGAAGTCTGAGTTATTAAGTTCGTACGGGTGTCTTAACACCTGGTGCCCTAAAGCCAACTGGTTTGGGAGCCATCGACCCAACACTCGCTACATAGATGGAAGATATTGTATATAAATAAAAAAAATCAAAAATCAAAGAAAAAAATCAGAAAAATTATTCCATTGATGCAAAAATGTGTGAATTCTGATAAGACTTTAGGACAAAAATATTACTCTCTTATCAACTGCACTTGTGACTGTTGTGGGCCAAAATGAGTTGATTAATATTTTGTCGGCTGTACATATGGAGAATGGTAAATATAATCGGAGAATTTACTTATTCAGTAATTTAGAAAGAAAGAAAACAACTAGTAACTTGGAGTAGAAGTTTCACCTGATTAGTCACTAACTTATTTATTCTATTTTCTCTTGTCTTTTTGCTTTTGTGTGCATTAGTTTTATTATCTTTTTACTTTTGTAAAACGTTTGTGGGTATCGTTGATGTAAGCCCTCACGAGACTATAACTCGTCCACTAGGGACACCTAGGGGTTTAAAGGCTTGTTGCATATGCCAAATACAACCGTGATCCCTACGAAAGTGGCTTAGTTTAATTTTAATTGTTTCTTGTATTTTATTTTATTATTTTGCTCGAGGACTAGCAAAATGTTAGGTTTGGGGGTGTGATGAGTGGAAAATATATCAATATTTACCGCCCATTTTACTTAATATTTTGTTTAGTTTCTCGGGTTTGATGAACGTTTTGATGTGTTTTAGTTTATTTTGCAGATAAAATAATATTGGGACATAATGAAATAATTTAGGACTAAATGTGGGTCAAATAAGGGCAAAAATTGGACTTGACATATTAATTTTAGAGATTGGAAACTTGAAAGAGCGTTTTAACGAAGTGCAGTTTTGGAAATTCCAGTTTTGCGCATCTGTCGTATTTTGGGCATACCATTTTACTCAGATATCGGATTGAGCTGATTCAAGTTCCAAATTAAAGATGACTCAAATATCTACAACTTTTAAAGACAAAATAATTTCTAATTCGGAAGATTTCATGCCCAAAATTGATGAACTATGCAGAAGTGTGTTGTACGTAATTATTAAAGTCATTTTCAAAGCAAAAAATAAATTAATAAATAAATAATAAAAATTATCAAATCCCCACCAAACATGATAAGCAATTAGTGGAACAATTAATAATGGATTTGGTGGAGCAATTAGTGGAGCAATTAATAATGGATTTGGTGGATGATTTGATGGAGGAAAAATTTTGCCTATAAATACCAAGTCATTTCATTTGTAAATTCATACTTTCTTCTAAGGAATTCCTTAAGAATACTAAGAAGATTGTATCTTTTTTGTTTATTTACAGCTTTCAATAATTAATTTCCGCTTTCTCACTTTCTTTTCTTTACTTTTCAGTTTTTACTTTTCGCAATTTACTTTTACGCACAGTACTTTTCTTTCTTTAATTTTCAGTTTTTACTTTTCAGTAATGAGGAGGTAACTCCCCTTTGCTAGGGTAAAAGTTAAAACTTTTATTACTAATATTTAGATTAATCTACCTTAATTATAATATATAAACTAGTTAAAACCTGACTTAATGAGGATACCGCCATATTGGTCGGTTGGTAATTATTTAAATTGGTTTTAACCTGACTAAACTGGATACCGCCTGATTGGTCGGTTGGTAATTAATTATTAATTTGACTTAATCTGGATACCACCTATATGGCTGGTTGGTAATTATCATGCAAAGTTAATATATTATATTAAAGGAGATATCTAAAATAGAAGTAATAAAAGTGGATCCTTTTACCTCAGCATTTTCTTTTATTGTACTTTTACTTTATTTACTTTTCAGCAATTTACTTTTCAGCATTTACTTTTCAGCAATTTACTTTTCAGCATTTACTTTTCAGCAATTTACTTTTCAGCAATTTACTTTTCAGCATTTACTTTTCAGTAATTTACTTTTCAGCATTTACTTTTCAGCATTTAATTTTCAGTATTTTACTTTATGTCTTTTATTTTATTTAAGTTTTTTACTACCCGTAAATATGTGTCGTAACTAAGCTAGTTATCTAGGGTTTGATGAAATCCAATATCACCGGTTTATAAGGGGTTAAATTATAGTTTGGGTAATTTAAAGGTTTACTAATTAAGTCTTAAGCTTAATGCGTCTTGTTAACTGGACATTAATAAGATTGATCTGGTAAATCTAAAATAAACTTGACAAGGAATTTTAGGTTACAGTCTTAGACTTAATAGCTCACGATCTTCCTTGAGGATAAATAACCCTTTAATAGATTTCCTTACAGGATAGACATATACCTGTCGGGCGGAGGTAACCTTTATTGGAACTTAATCTTAATGAATCCAGGTAATTTGGTTGACATAGACATATGGTTCAATTGGGTTATACTGGGTATTTGCGTCTGACCATCGACAGAGGCTTTCGCATGATTTAGTGTTTCAGGTTAGTAAACCGATATATTACACAAACATGAAATAACCACTTCATCTTTTAAAAAGATATTGGAAGGATTCACAACCCTTGATAGTTTTATAAATTTGAATTTTCTTCAATCTACTTTCAAGTAATTTTATTTACTTGTTTTAATTTTAAAGTCACCACCCAATCAAACAATCAATCCATTAGATACTTGTAAACATTTAACTTCATAAATTGATAACAAAAGGTTTTAAGTCCTCGTGGGATCGATACTTTTTATACTACTTGAACGATACGTGCGCTTGCGTTATACGCGTGTGATTACGCACCGGTCACAATACAAAGATGCATTATGTAGTTTTTTCTCAGAATTTTCAACATATCACACTTTTTCCTAATCAATGGGAAATTTGTGAAAAAAATTTAGAGATTTTAAAAGTGTTTAATGATGCTACACAAATATTTAGCGGAGTTTATTATCCTATAGAACATTTATTTATTCTTGAAAGTTTGAATATTGTTAGTACTCTCGATGAGCATGTTGATAGTCATGATCCTAATGATATTGTTTTGTTTGAAGCTATTAATGTTATGAAACGAAAATGGTTGTATTATTTTAAAGACATTCCTTTACTTTATTTTATTGCTGCTGTTTTTTATCCTAGATTTAAATTAGAAGGTTTGAATAGTGTTTTACCCGCTTACTATGGATATTTAGGAACATTAGATGAAATTGATATTTCAAGAATAATAGCTAAAATAAAAAATTGATTTAATAGAGTTATTTAATGATTATATTAGAAGATATAACTTGCAATCAGTAGGACAATCTAGTAGTAGCGAAACGACCATAATGTAATCAAGACTTAGCGTAGGTGATCGTTGGTTATTACAACGAAATAAAAAACATAGGGATGACACGACTAATAACCCGAAATTAGATAATTATTTATCTATAAATTTTGAGTTTTCAACTAAAAGTTTAGTTAATAAAAATTTTCAAATCCTTGAATGGTGGAGTTTACATCAAAATGTATATCATGTATTATCAATTATTGCTAAAGAGATATTGGCAGCATCTGTTTCCACCGTTGCGGTTGAGCAAGCCTTTAGCATGGGAGGCAATATATTGGAAGTCAGACGTTACATCCAAGCACTCTAGAAGCAACAACATATGTGGATGATTGGACCCGAGCTGATCTGAGGCAACAAGAAGATGCCCCTGATGAATTTGAAGACTTGTTCGATAATGCATCTGCAAGTGCAAGCGGAACTGGAGCTGAATGATCAACATGCACTGATGATGATTGATAATTAAATATTTAAATAATTGTAAAATTACAATGGGGGAAATATCTTTAAAATGTAATGGAACTACGTGAGCTTTGATTCCTCTCACCCCTTGAGGATACGTAGGCAACTTAAGTTCTTAAGAATTTAAGTTCAAGCTCTTTAATTTAATTTTTTTTGTATTTTTTTAGATAAGAATTTTACTTGTAATTTAATGTAATTATGTAATGTAAGTTTATTATATAAATTCAAATTCATAATTTTAAATTATTTTATTTTATCAATCTCAATTTTTTATTTTCAATAAAGCAAAAAAAAAAAACGAATGGAACCGGAATCGGAACCGAACGATTCGGTTCTGGTTCCGGTTCCGGTTCTGGTTACAGTTCTGGTTCCACATTTAGTCAGTTCGGTTCCGATTCGGAACCGAACCGAATCGCCGGCCAAGTCTAGGGGGCGTAATTTTTCTCCAAATCGATCTACGCTCGGGTTATTATTAATTGAATATTAGGGAGAGTGATGTCCCGAAGACGGCTTTCCAAACCAGATACGGGCATTATGAGTTTTTAGTAATGTCATTTGGTTTTATCAATACCTCTGCAGCGTTTATGGATCTGATGAACAGGGTGTTTAGACCTTTTCTAGACCGGTTCGTGATAGTCTTTATTGACGATATTATGGTGTATTCGCGTAGTGAGCAGGAACATGCAGAACATTTGCACCAAATGTTGCAGACACTGAGAGAACATAAGTTGTATGCTAAGTTCTCGAATTGTGAGTTTTGGTTGACTAATGTGGTATTCTTGGGGCATGTGGTGTCCAAGGAAGGAATTGGGGTATATTCCCAAAAGATTGAGGCTATTCAAAATTGGCATCGACCAAAAAGCGTAACGGAGATTCGTAGCTTTTTAGGATTAGCGAGGTATTATATGAGGTTCGTAGAGAATTTCTCCATAATAGCTGCTTCATTAACGCGGTTGACTCAAAAGAATGTGAAGTTTGAATGGTCTGATGCTTGCGAGAAGAGTTTTCAGGAACTCAAACTCCGATTGACTACTGCTCATATTCTTGCACTGCCAGCGGGATCGGGAGGATTTACAGTGTACTGTGATACTTCCAGAGTGGGTTTGGGCTGTGTATTGATGCAGAGGGGGAAAGTGATTGCTTATGCTTCCAGACAATTGAAGCCTTATGAACAAAATTATCCCACTCATGACTTGGAAATGGCTACAATAATATTTGCTCTGAAGATATGGCGGCATTATTTGTACGGTGAAAGGTTTGAAATTTTCACTGATCACAAAAGCTTAAGTATATCCAGAGCCAAAATGAGCTTAATTTGAGGCAGATGATATGGGTGGAATTATTGAAAGACTATGATTGTTTCATTCAATACCATCCGGGCAAAGTCAATATTGTCGCGGATGCCTTAAGCAGGAAGTCTATGGGAAGTTTGGCTCATTTTCCAATTGAGAGATGGCACCAAGTCAAACAGATGCAGAGTTGTATGCTGGATGGAGTGAATTTCCAGGTGACGACGCAAAGACGATTGTTGGCACAGGTTCAAGTTAAATCCACCCTCGTCGATGAAATCAGGGTTGCACAGGAACCGGATCCTGAGGTGCAACGGATTAGATGTCGATTACAGCAAGGTACAAAGGATGAGTATTATTTAGACGGTGAAAATCTCCTTAGGAAGCAGAACATAATTCTTGTTCCTTCAGTTCCAGAGTTGAAACGATCGATATTAGAGAAGGTCCATACTTCATCTTACACCATGCATCATGGGATCGCCAAGATGTACCACGACCTTAACAATCTTTATTGGTGGGATGGCATGAAAACGAATGTGGCTAAATTTGTCATAATGTGTCTCACTTGTCATGAGGTTAAAGCTGAACATCAGAGACCAGCAGGGAAGCTGCAGAATTTAGACGTTCCAGAGTGGAAATTGGAGAAGATCATAATGGACTTTGTCGTCAGGCTCCCGCGTACCTCAAAAAGGTGTGATTCGATATAGGTAATTGTGGATAGATTAACCAAATCTGCACATTTTCTTCCAGTTAAGACTAGTTTCACAGCAGCCCAATATGTTAAACTGTACCTGGATGAGATAGTATCGTTGCATGGAGTACCTGTCTCAATTGTCTCTGAATCGAGGTTCTTAGTTTACCTCTAAGTTTTGGCAATCATTTCAGGAGGCTTTGGGAACACAATTACACTTTAGAACAACTTTTCATCCTCAGACTGATGGTCAATCAGAGTGCACCATACAGACTTTAGAAGACATGATACGGGCTTGTGTGATCGATTTTAAAGGAAGTTGGGACCAGTATTTTCCACTCATAGAATTCGCTTATAATAATAGTTATCAAGCAAGTATTCAAATGGCATCACTCGAGGCTTTGTATGGACGAAGTGCAGATCATCAGTTGGATGGTTTGAAGTCGGGAAGCAGAAGTTATTAGGACCAGATTTGGTTACAATATGTCATGGAAAAAGTAAAGTTGATCAGGGAAAGGTTGAGTATGGCTCAGAGTCGCCAAAAGAGTTATGCAGATCATCGGAGAAAGTATTTGGAGTTTCAGGTGGGGGATTTTATGTTTCTAAAAGTATCTCATTTTAAATGATTCATGAGATTTCAACCCTAGATTTATCAGGTCGTTCCAGATACTTCGGAGAGTTGGAGGAAGAGCTTATGAACTGGCGCTTCTGTTGGGGCAGTTGTGGAACCCCTAGGGTTTAATCGGTGCCTCGAGGAGTGGAAATAGGTCTAAACCATAGATATCAAGTATGGGTGTAATTTTAAATCATTTAATGAAATATTATATTCCATTACGAGTGTATAGGAAAAAACTGAGACTGAATCGGAGTCCAGAAGCTCCAGAATGAGAGAAAACAAAATTGTCGCCCGAGAGCACACGACGTGCGTGCTACAGTACACGCACGCACTGTGCGCCCACACATCAATTCCGATGTTATTAGGGTCTATTATCCTAATAGATTCTGGTCTTCCCTAAACACTTCAAAAACACCCAAAATTAATTTTTAATTTCAAAACCAACATAAACACATGTTATAGAATAAAAATCAAGTTTTTCAAAATATCAAATATTTTTACAAAACATAAATTTATTCTAAATACGCACTTGCGTAAATTTTGAATCAATTACACAAACCAAATTAGAATCCCAATAAGAAATGTCTCGTGAACAATTTTAGGTCACCCAAAGGTGGTCAAGTGATTCTAGAATGATAGCCATAACTCTAAGCTTTAATCTAGAGTTCCAAACTCTAATTAATTGTTCCATGTCCAACATGAATATTTTGACCTAATTACAAGCATGTTGTGTTTATACTTATAAAGTATCCTAACACAATTGATTAGCCTTATTCAACATTAAGCTATGTGATCATACATCTAATACATAAATAAACATAGCTTAGGAGAAGATCAAACATTACCTAGTAAGCTTGATGCAAGATCCAATCTACTTCTCCTTTTTTGAAATCGTCGGAGAGCCTCCAAGGTGTGCAAGCTCGACTTCAAGATCCAATCTCGATTTCCAATGCAAGCAAGCTTCACTTCAAGATCTAATCGTGATTTGTCCTTAATGAAATATTTTAGAGACCTCACAAGCTTCTCTAAACACTTCTCTAACTTAGGCTAATTTCTCTAAGAATTTGCTTGTATTTTAACTTGTAATTAAAACCTACTAAAGCTTGCTATTTATAGCAAAACTTAGGTCATTTTTAATTAATAAAAGTTGTAATCAACTTTTAAGTGGGCTTAATCTAATTTGTCCAAATATATATAATTAGGTGTGACTAATCTCCATTGTCTCCCACTTTAATTTAATCCAATTAAATCAAGCCAAGGATTAGGAAATGGATTAGTTAAATGTTTTCCACCTTGATTTAATCCAATTAAATCAAGCCAAAACCACATATTATTACATACTTACAATTACCATAATATCCTCAAATGGTAGAGATAATTATGATTTTACAATTAAGCCCTTGTATAATTATTGAATTAATCCAATTAATCTAATTAGGTCAAAGTAAATAATCAATGTTATTCAATAACACTTGATTATCTTAGTTGATAATTATAATATCGAATATTATCTTTATCAAAATTAATCGGCAACCCAAGTGCTCAACGAGTAAACTTTATATTGGGACTTTCTAAGTTCAGACACGTTCTTCATATAAGCTTAGCTAATATGTACGCAATTCGGCCACCTCCGAATTCAAGAAAGAACTCGAACGACCTTTCTGAACTATACAAGTTGAGGTCGTCACATATGTTTAACAATCCCTCCATTGTAGGCTATTCGAGTTGTGCTTAGGAAACATAGAATACACCTTCAAGTTTCCAAGGCGCACATCTCATGTCGACATGTCCATGATTCTTTACAACTGATGCGATCCACCCTAGGTGATCGGCTTTGGCCATAGTCTTTAAGAATCGTGACTTTAATTACGTGGATACCTAAACCCCTTATGGTACACATATGGGCCGACAGATCCTATCTTGCTTCGCACTCGAGTACTGAGTGCATCGGTCCACACCCAACGAACATCTAGAGGCCAGACCATGAAAGGTTTCTAACATACATGGCATCAAAGTGTGGAGGATATCACACAAAATCAATGTTATCCTATAGTCAAAGGATTACATATGCTACTCGACTCGAGTAGATTCCTATTGACGGTGGTGTGTACTTCCAACTATTAGGAATCACCTGTGAGTCATTCAGTATTCACTCCAAGGAATACCCACATGTCTATACGAGTTTCCAAAACTCATGGTACATCGTGTTAAACCATTGGAAATCCAATTCCAATATACGACATGTGCTAGTCTTCTAGGTTATAGGAATTCGACCGTATTCCAAAACCAACGACTAGGAATATTTACTTTAAGAATAGTTTACACCTAGTGTCAAGACTATTCTAAGGTCGATGTCATTCTTAGCATATATATACATCAATTTAATACGTGTAATGACAATACCACTATAAGGTATGAAATGAAAAATATAGTTATTTTATTAATAAATAATAAAATATACAATTCGGATTGGCACTTCAAGCACCAACTCCATCAAACTCCCACTTGCTTAGTGCCAATATGGATGGTACCGTAGTCTCATCTCCTCCACATGTTTATCGAATAACTTAGTAGGTAAGGCCTTTGTAAGTGGGTCTGTTATGTTGTCTTATCATTGAACCTTCTAGACCACTATGTATTTTCGTTCAATAATCTCTCTAATTACACGGTATTTCCTTTCCACGTGTTTAGACTTGGAATGCACCATCGGCTCCTTAGCCTGCGCGATGGCTCTGTTATTATCATAGTATAATGGGATCGAATCCACAATACTAGGCACAACGCCAAGTTCTGTGATAAAATTTCTAATCCAAACAACTTCTTTAGAAGCTTCTGAAGCCGCTATAAATTCCGCCTCAGTGGTGGAATCAGCTGTTGAGCCTTACTTTGAACAACGCCAACTAATCGCACCACCGTTAAGGGTAAATATGTATCCTGATGTAGATTTTATATCATCTGGATCTTCCCGGAAGTCGGAGTCTGTATAACCCTTAACTTGTAGTTCACTTTCTCCATATATCAGAAACTTATCTCTGGTGCCTTTAAGATACTTTAGGATATGTTTCACGGCTGCCCAATGATCATTACCTGGATTAGATTGATATCGGCTGGTCACACTGACGCCGAAACTGATGTCAGGTCAAGTACATAACATAGAATACATTATGCTTCCAATACAAGAATCATATGGCAAGTTTGACATCCTAACTCTCTCCTCCTCGGTCTGAGTTGTCATTTTCTTTGAAAGATGCATGCAGTATCGGAAAGGTACATTTGTTGCCTTACAGTTGGTAAAATTGTACCTTTCTAACATATTGTCTATGTATGTCGATTGTGACAACCCTATAAGCTTCCTAACTTTATCTCAGTAGAGCTTTATACCTAGTATATATAAAGCTTCACCCATATTTTTCATGGAGAAGTTCTTGCAAAGGTAGGCTTTCACACTTTGCATCATCCTTATATCATTTCCTATGATAAGGATGTCATCTACATACAAGATTAAGAAAACTATCATGCTCCTTCTAACTTTCTTATAAACACATTATTCTTCCTCATTTTTGATGAATCCAGATAATCTAATTATCTCATAAAAATGACGATTCCAGCTTCGGGATGCATGTTTAAGTCCATAAATAGACATTTGGAGCTTACAAACCAAGTTTGAAGTCTCACTGGATACGAAACCCTTTGGTTGTTCCATATAGATATCCTCTACAAGGAATCCATTTAGGAAACCGGTTTTCACATCCATCTACTATATCTCATAGTCGTGATATGCAGCAATGGCTAAAAGAATCCTAATGGATTTTAGCATGCCTACTGGTGAAAAAGTTTCCTCATAGTCAATCCCAGGACGTTGAGTGTAACATTTTGCTACCAGTCAGGACTTAAAGGTTTCCACTTTTCCATCAGACCCTCGCTTTCTTTTGTAAACTCATTTACAACCAATAGGTTTAACTCCTTCAGGAAGTTCAACTAAGTCCCAGACTTGATTAGCATGCATTGAATCCATTTCGGATTTCATGGCTTCCTGCCATTTTCCCGAATCAATATCCAATATCTCTTCTTTATACGTAGTCGGATCTATTTCCTCCAAGAGGATAACATCAAGGCTCACATCAGATGTTAAAAATAGTCTCTTAGGAGGCCTTGATATTCTATTTGACTTATGTAGAACCTGTGTTGTAGATCATTCACCTAGTTGGATCTATGGTTCCATCTCAGGTTCTTTACTGTTGGGATCAAACTCATCAAGTTTAATCTCTCTACAATTCCAACTTTCTCTCAAAAATTACTTTTCAAGAAAAGTTGCAAAGCGAACAACAAATACATTTTGTTGCTCGGAATCGTAGAATTGATATCTTATGGAGTTATCAGGATATCCAACGAACCTATATTTATACCCTTTGGGTGCTAGTTTATCCCGTTGTGTAATTCTAACGTATGCAGGACAATCCTAAATCATTAAATGTCTAAGACTTGGATTTCTACCGAACCATATCTGATAGGGGGTCATAGAAATAGCTTTCGATGGAATCCTATTAAGTATGTAGGCAGCAGTAAGTAAAGCGTAACCCCAATGGTAATAAGGAAGATCTGTATAGCTCATCATCATTTGTATCATATCCAATAAAGTATGATTTCTACGCTCAGACACTCAATTGTGTTGAGGTGTTCCTGGTGGGCTATATTGGGCGAGAATTCCATTCTCCCTTAAATAATTTCTGAATTTTTCACTCATGTATTCACCATCTCGATCTGATCTAAGGCATTTGATGAATTTACTGGTTTGTTTTTCTATTTCGTTTCGGAATATTTTGAACTTGTCAAATATTTATGACTTATGTTTCATCAGATAGACATATCCATATCTAGACTTGTCATCTGTGAAAGTCACAAAGTATGTGGAACCATCATGAGCGGCATGATTTAATGGACCACACATATCGCTGTGTATTAGCTCCAGTAAATCTCATGCACGGTGTCCAACACCTTGAAATGAGGCCTTTGTCATCTTTCCTTGGATACATGACTCATAAATCGGATAAGTATCTAAGGTAAGATTTTCAATCAAACCATCCTTTACCAATTTAGATAGAAGTCTAACACATATGTGACCCAATCTCATATGCCATAATTCAGTATTATTTAGGTCAGACTTCCTACTTGTATTTTTCTCTATATTAAAGACATCTCTACATGTTTCCAAAACATAGTGACCGTTTGATAAAGAACATTCACATTTCAATAAATTATCTTTATCATACAAACATAAAGTTTCATCCTTAATGTTTATTTTATATCCCTCTTTATCTAATATTGGCAGTGATATAATTTGTCTGATAAGTGAGGGAACATAACAACAGTCATGCAAATCTAATTTACATCAATTTGGGAGATCTAGAATAATTGTTCTTATGGCCTTGACATCCAATGTCTCGCCATTGCCAACTCTAAGTTGTATCTCCCCTTTATTTAGCCTTCTTTTAACCCTCATTTCCTGCAAGGAATTGCAAATATGAGTAGGACTGCCAGTGTCTTACACCCATCCTCTATTTACATCTAAGGCTAATGAGATGTCAATAATTGGAAAAATACAAAGAGTACCTGAGGGTCCCATTTTTCCTTTAAGCTCTGGACAGTCCTTCTTCCAGTGTCAAGACGTATTGCATTGTAGACATTGGTCACGAGCTACTATCTTTGAAGAGCCAGCTCTACCATGGAGATACAGTGTGGGGTTGTCTTTCTTCAAATCTTGCTCCGTCGTGCATAGCATGTTATGAAGTTCTTCGTATGTGGATTGCATCGAATGCATATGGAAATTTAATACAAAGCCAGCATAAGAACCAGACAAAGAAGACATAATCAAATTACGGCCCAGCCATTCATCAAACACAATGCCATGTCGTTCCAGATATTGAATCTGGTCGATCATGTTCAAAACATGAGTGCTGACAGCTTCTCCCTCCTTGAGTTCAGCACAGAACAATTCCTTAGACCTTCAATAAAGTTCCATCTCTTGATTTGACTCGAACAACTCCTTGAGTGTTCGCATGATGCTCCAAGCATCCGGTATTTCAATGTACTGTCTCAGTAAATCTGGAACCATCGATCCCAATATGTAGGATTTCACCTTCAAGTTATCATCATTTCATCTATCAAAAGTTTCTCGCTCTTCTGGAGTGGAGTCGGGATCGATATCAACAGGTAGTGGATTGATCATGACATAAGTCAACTTTTCATACTCCAATACAAAGTGCATGTTCATTTCCCATTCGAAATAGTTCTAGACTCATTTTAGCTTATTGGAATCCAAAAGTTTCATCACTGGATTAATGGCAGCCATCTACAAGACAACATTTTTGAGTAGTAGCAGAACAATTTTCATTTCAAAAGTGATAACACTAATTGATTAAAGAATTTTAAATCTATTAGTGCCCTCCCACTACTTTACGTAATTCTGTAATCTCCCTTAACAGAAAAATAGAAATTTGACTATCAAAATTTCATAGCGGGAAATGGATCTCATGACATTTACTCCAGCCTCACACTAATGATGATATTGGCCTTTGTAAACTCATTAGGTAGACCTTCAAGGTCAATCACTTCATGTAACTCCTAGTTTGGTCCTGAACCATTTCTTATCCTCACACTAATGACGATATTGGATTAAAACGTGTTCTAGGTGTATACTTGTCAATGTCAACTAATGAGCTTTGTATGTACACCCTCACACTAATGACAATATTGGGTGACTATGTTAACTCATCACGCTACATCTAATGTTTTATCGGAGCGACCTAAGTTCCGAGCACTTATACCCTCACACTAATGACGATATTGGATATAAGTAGTAAGAACACATTCATCTCTGTATTGACAAGACGGACCATCCAATAATGCTCCAACATTATTAATCCTTTTACTTAAAAGTAATCACCTAACCACAGGAGATTTATGACAATCAATTTATTAACATTATTAGGTCAAAGTTTTAATTTAAAACATGCAATACATATCCAATATGTCTTATTCATAATTAAATTAAAAATACTATGGCATAGATTCAAAAACATGTGTTGTGTGGTTAAGCCTTTGCTACTAATACCATTCTGTTGGGGCAGTTGTGGAACCCCTAGGGTTGGATCAGTACCCCAGGCAATGGAAATGGGTCTAAAAAATGGATATCAAGTATGGGTGTAATTTAAAATCATTTAATGAAATACTATATCCCATTACGAGTGTATAGGAAAAAACCGAGACTGAATCGGAATCCGGAAGCTCCAGAACGAGAGAAAATAAAATTGTCGCCCGAGAGCACACGACGCGCGTGCTACAGTACACGCGTGCGCTCTGCGGGCTACAGAGCATGCGCGCGCACTGTGCGCCCACACAACAACTTTTTTTTTGGTTTTCAAAAGCTCGGCTCTCTGGAAAATTTCCAGAGAGTCGATGCTATTAGGGTCTATTATCCTAATAGCTTCCGGTCTTCCCTAAAAACATCAAAAACACCCAAAATTAATTTTTAATTTCAAAACCAATATAAACACATGTTATAGAATAAAAATCAAGTTTGTCAAAATATCAAATATTTTTACAAAACATAAATTTATTCTAAATATGCACTTGCGTAAATTTTGAATCCATTACACAAACCAAATTAGAATCCCAATAAGAAATGTCTCGTGAACAATTCTACGTCACCCAAAAGTTTTCAAGTGATTCTAGAATGGTAGCCATAGCTCTAAGCTTTATTCTAGAGTTCCAAACTCTAATTAATTGTTCCATGTCCAACATGAATATTTTGACCTAATTACAAGCATGTTGTGTTTATACTTCTAAAGTATCCTAACACAATTGATTAGCCTCATTCAACATTAAGCTATGTGATCATACATCTAATACGTAAATAAACACAGCTTAGGAGAAGATCAAACATTATCTAGTAAGCTTGATGCAAGATCCAATCTACTTATCCTTTTTTGAAATCGTTGGAGAGCCTCCAAGGTAATCAAGCTCGACTTCAAGATCCAATCTCGATTTCCAATGCAAGCAAGCTTCACTTCAAGATCTAATCTTGATTTCTCCTTAATGAAATATTTTAGAGACCTCACAAGCTTCTCTAAACACTTCTCTAACTTAGGCTAATTTCTCTAAGAATTTGCTTGTATTTTAACTTGTAATTAAAACCTTCCTAAAGCTTGCTATTTATACCAAAACTTAGGTAATTTTTATTTAATAAAAGTTGTAATCAACTTTTAAGTGGGCTTAATCTAATTTGTCCAAATATATATAATTAGGTGTGACTAATCTCCATTGTCTCCCACTTTAATTTAATCCAATTAAATCAAGCCAATGATTAGGAAATGGATTAGTTAAATGTTTGCCACCTTGATTTAATCCAATTAAATCAAGCCAAAACCACCTATTATTACATACTTACAATTACCATAATATCCTCAAATGGTAGAAATAATTATGATTTTACAATTAAGCCCTTATATAATTATTGATTTAATCCAATTAATCCAATTAGGTCAAAGTAAATAATCAATGTTATTTAATAATCAATGTTATTCAAAAGCTCAGCTCTCTGGAAAATTTCCAGAGAGCCGATGTTATTAGGGTCTATTATCCTAATAGCTTCCGGTATTCCCTAAACACTTCAAAAACACCCAAAATTAATTTTTAATTTCAAAACCAACATAAACACATGTTATAGAATAAAAATCAAGTTTTTCAAAATATCAAATATTTTTACAAAACATAAATTTATTCTAAATACGCACTTGCGTAAATTTTGAATCAATTACACAAACCAAATTTGAATCCCAATAAGAAATGTCTCGTGAACAATTCTAGGTCACCCAAAGGTGGTCAAGTGATTCTAGAAAGATAGCCATAGCTCTAAGCTTTAATCTAGATTTCCAAACTCTAATAAATTGTTCCATGTCCAATATGAATATTTTGACCTAATTACAAGCATGTTGTGTTTATACTTATAAAGTATCCTAACACAATTGATTAGCCTTATTCAACATTAAGCTATGTGATCATACATCTAATACATAAATAAACATAGCTTAGGAGATGATCAAACATTACCTAGTAAGCTTGATGCAAGATCCAGTCTACTTCTCCTTTTTTGAAATTGTCGGAGAGCCTCCAAGGTGTGCAAGCTCGACTTCAAGATCCAATCTCAATTTCCAACGCAAGCTTCACTTCACTTCAAGATCTAATCTTGATTTCTCCTTAATGAAATATTTTAGAGACCTCACAAGCTTCTCTAAACACTTCTCTAACTTAGGCTAATTTCTCTAAGAATTTGCTTGTATTTTAACTTGTAATTAAAACCTTCCTAAAGCTTGCTATTTATAGTAAAACTTAGGCAATTTTTAATTAATAAAAGTTGTAATCAACTTTTAAGTGGGCTTAATCTAATTTGTCCAAATATATATAATTAGGTGTGACTAATCTCCATTGTCTCCCACTTTAATTTAATCCAATTAAATCAAGCCAATGATTAGGAAATGGATTAGTTAAATGTTTGCCACCTTGATTTAATCCAATTAAATCAAGCCAAAACCACCTATTATTACATACTTACAATTACCATAATATCCTCAAATGGTAGAGATAATTATGATTTTACAATTAAGCCCTTGTGTAATTATTGAATTAATCCAATTAATCCAATTAGGTCAAAGTAAATAATCAATGTTATTCAATAACACTTGATTATCATAGTTCATAATTATAATATCGAATATTATCTTTATCAAAATTAATCGGCTACCCAAGTGCTCATCTAGTACACTTCATATTGGGACTCTCTAAGTTCAGACAAGTTCGTCATATAAGCCTAGCTAATATGTACGCAATTCGGCCACCTCCGAATTCGCGAAGAACACGAATGACCTTTCTGAACTATACAAGTCGAGGTCATCACATATGTTTAACAATCCCTCCGTCGTAGGCTATCCGAGTTGTGCTTAGGAAACATAGAATACACCTTCAAGTTTCCAAGGCGCACGTCTCATGTCGTCATGTCCACGATTCTTTACAACTGATGCGATCCACCGTAGGTGATCGGCTTTGGCCAAAGTCTTTAAGAATCGTGACTTTACTTACATGGATACCTAAACCCCTTATGGTACACATATGGGCCGACAGATCTTATCTTTCTTCGCACTTGATTACTGAGTGCATCAGTCCTCACCCAATGAACATATAGAGGTCAGACCATGAAAGGTTTCTGACATACATGGCATCAAAGTGTGGAGGATCTCACACAAAATCAATGATATCCTATAGTCAAAGGATTACATATGCTACTCGACTCGAGTAAATTCCTATTGCCGGTGGTGTGTACTTCCAACTATTAGGAATCACCTGTGAGTCATTCAGTATTCACTCCAACGAATACCCACATGCCTAAATGAGTTTCCAAAAATCTTGGTACATCGCGTTAAACCATTGGAAATCCAATTCCAATATACGATATGTGCTAGTCTTCTAGGTTATAGGAATTTGACTGTATTCTAAAACCAACGAATAGGAATATTTACTTTAAGAATAGTTTACACCTAGTGTCAAGACTATTCTAAGGTCGATGTCTTTCTTAGCATATCTATATATCAATTTAATACGCGTAATGACAATACCATTATAAGGTATGAAATGAAAAATTTAGTTATTTTATTAATAAATAATAAAATATACAATTCGGATTGGCACTCCAAGCACCAACTCCATCAGCTTCCACCAAACATAGACAAGATACATCAAGTTTTCCACGTATCTATGTTATGAAAGTATTTGCGTGACGAATCTCATGTGTTAGAGCCCCAGACAGTCGATATCCATCAAGACTTATCTTATTCGGAACAACCAGTAGCTATTGTGGGAAGAGAGACAAGGAAGCTACAATCTCGATGGGTTACTTCGGTCAATGTGATTTGTCAACATCACAAAGAACAAGAGGCTACTTGGGAACCGGAAGAAGCCATGAGAGGCAATATCCCAGACTCTTCGCAGTAGAAGGTACACACCACATCCTTAAACATTTTGATTCGAGGACGAATCATTTTAAGGGGGGAGAATTTGTAACGACCGTAAATATTTTTGTTCGGCTAGGGACGCATGGGGTTTTCTTTTCCGGTCCGGCTAGTAAATAATTTCCGAGATCGATTTAGGAACAACGAACACCTACTTAATTTTAAGCCCAATTTTTCCTTTGATTTCTTCATGGCCCAAAAAAAATTAAAAAGAAGAATAAGCCCAAGGCCCAAACAAAACAACAAACATAATTAACTAGATTTTTTTAGAAATTGACTAAGTAAATAACAAAAAGGGGAAATGCTCTCATTTTTTTGGCGTTTTCCGTGAGTGTGGGGGAGAGAAAGAGTGAGAGAGTTTGCTATTTTCTTTGTCAAAAATTTGAAGTTTAGCAAGGAAAATCCATCCATTTAAACCCAAAAGAAGAAAAAGGAGATCAAGGTGCATTGTGAGGGAAATAGGAAGTTGAATTAAGGTAAGGCTACTTGACCCAAACTTTAGTGATTTGGATTTTGATAGTTTGGTGATTGTAGTGTGTTGTTAACTTGAGGATAATACACTTGTGGTGGTTTTGTGTGAAAAAGTTGATGTTGGAAATTTTTTTGATGATTTACCCTAATTATAACACTAAGAGGGAATGATGAAATTTTTAGTGGAGATGAGATGATTGGGAGTGTGTTATGATGGTAATTGATATATTTAAGTTGTTGTGTGGAAATAAAATGAGATTTGGGGATAATCATGGAGAAACAAAAATTTGGTCCTGGAATGGGCATCGCGTCGCGACGCAAACGAGGCTGAGGCATGCATTTGATTATCACAGGCACGTCGCGACGCAGGTGGGACCGGCGTCGCGACACGAACCCAAAAATCAGATTTTTTTCCAAAAGTCGCGAAGCGTAACTAAGGGTCTGAATTTTATTTTACATTTCATTTAAGGAATAAAAATTATTCTAAGGGAGTAATCCAACTATGTTAAGGAACTTAATTTGATTTTGAATCATATCTTATAACTTATGATTCTAACTCAGTTTATTCCATATAGGGGGACGGCGATACGTAACGCCCCTAGACCCTAGTTTCAGGGTCAGGTAGTAGCATAGATTAGCACTACCGGCTCTAGTTCAGTGGCTTGGGGGATGGCGATTGATCGGCGTAAACACACACATATAACGCAAGCGCATGTATCGTTCAAGTAGTATAAAAATATCGATCTCACGAGGACTTAATTCCTACTGTTATTATTAATTATTGATACTATTTATTTACAGGTATCTAATTATAGGGAGAATGGAATTGATTGTTTTTGGTTGGTTGAATGTGGATTTGCTAATTAAAATAAAAATAGACTCAAAAGAAAATAATAAAGAAAATAAAAGAAAAGACTCAAAGATCTAGGGTCGTGACTTCACACAATATTAATATAAAGATGAATTGATTCTCTTATATATGTGTAATAAATCAGTTTCCTAACCTGGAACACGAAAATATGCAAAAGCCTATGTCGATGGTCAGACGCAAATACCCAGTATAACCTAATTGAACCATATGTCTATGTCAACCAAATTACCTGGATTCATTAAGATTAAGTTCCAATTATGGCTACCCCCACCCGAAAGGTATATGTCTATCCTGTAAGGAAATCTATTAAAGGGTTTTTAATCCTCAATGAAGATCGTGGGCTATTGAATCTAAGGCTGAAACCTAAAATCCCTATGTCTAGTTCATTTTAAGTTTACCACATCAATCTTATTGGTGATCAGACAACAAGAAGCATTAAGCTTAAGACTCAATAAACAAACTAAAGAATTACCCATAAAAAGAAAATCAATTATTAAGTGTGAATATTGTGTTTCATCACTTCCCTAGAATAAAATAAAATGCTGGGGTTAGAGGATTCACATTTAATATTTCTTATATAAGAATCTCACTTATTATAATATATAAATTATTTTATGTTCTGCTTTCTCAGGAATTAATAATATTAAACATTTAAAACCAGTCATATAGGCGGTAATCCATTTAGTCCAATTACATCAGCCATATAGGCGGTAATTATCCAGTCAAATAAAAACCAGCCATATAGGCGGTAAAGTAATTTATATTTAGACCGGCCATATAGGCGGTAATAAAGTCTGACATTAATTAATCCGGTTAAATTATAATTTATAAATTATAATTAAGTAAGATTTACCTAGATAATTATATTAAATGTTTCACCTTTTACCCCAGCGGTAAATTAACTACTGAACATAAAAGAAGACAAATAAAATAAAATAAAATTTTATTACAAAAAGTAAAAGTGCATAATTAAAAATACTAAAAGTAAAAATGTTAAATTTAAATTACAAAAACTTAAACACACAAGATGCAATCCTTAAAGTCCTTACAAAACTCAAGGAAGGCATCCTTTGAATTCTGAAATCGAGCTGAATTTATAGGCGTCAGTAGGGGTCTGGCGTCGCGACGCCCAGCTCGCGTCGCGACGCTGGATTGTGTCGACATGGCAGCTTCTGGTTCGTCGGCTCAGATTCTGGATAAGGTGATAAGATGACACGTGGCAAGGTGGTTGGGAGTTCAATTATTACGACACGTGGTGGCTTCTGATTGGCTGATTCAGATTCTTATCCGCCACGTGTCGATTTCGGATACGTGAGTCAATAATTGGCGCTGACGTGGCACACGTGGCGAAAGGGACTGTCGGCACCGTAGAATTGCGACACGTGGCATGCTGTGATTGGTTGATGATGACGTGGCGATGATGTGGTACTTTGACTCGGTCAACCGGTGATGTGGATGATGATGTGGCAGACACGTGGAGTGACACGTGGCGACACATGGCGATGGCGACTGTCGACACCGTAGGATGATGACACGTGGCACGGCGCACGTTAGCAGATCGGCTTTGATGGTGACACGTGGCACGGCGCACGTTAGCAAAGTCAAACTTTTCTCAGATTCTGACTTGTGGACCCGGCGCACGTTAGCACTGTTCGGCGCATGTTAGGCATCACGACGCCATAGCCTTGCGCGTCGCAACGCGCCTAAATTTCCAAAATGCCCTTTTGTCCAATTTTCACTGTTTTAGCCCAAATCACCTCCAGAGAGTCCTGAAACTTTATTTATCTACAAAATAACACAAAACACATCAAAATATTCACAAAACTCAAGAAAATATTCAAAATATTAGGTTAAATGAGTGGGAAATAGTGATATAATTACCACTCATCACACCCCCAAACCTAACATTTTGCTAGTCCTCGAGCAAAACATAGAGTAAAATAACATAAACATCTTTAAAATAAAATTTAACTAAGCCACTTTCGTAGGGATCACGGTTGCATTTAGCATATGCAACAAGCCTTTAAACCCCTAGGTGTCCCTAGTGGAAGAGTTGTAGTCTCGTGAGGGTTTACAGCAACGATACCTACAAACATTTTACAAAAGTAAAAAGGTAGTGAAACTAATGCACACAAAAGCAAAAAGACAAGCGAAAAGAGAATAAATAAGTTAGTGACTAATCAGATGAAACTTCTACTCCAAGTTACTAGTTGTTTTCTTTCCTTCGAAATTACCGAATAAGTAAATTCTCCGGTTATATTTACCATTTTCCATATCCACAGCCAACAAAATATTAAACAACTCATTTTTGCCCACAACAGTCATAAATGCAGTTGATAAGAGAATAATATTTTTGTCCTAAACTTTTATCAGAATTCACACCTTTTGTAGCAATGGAATAATTTTTCTCATTTTTCTAATTTTTTCTTTGATTTTTGATTTTTTTTTTTATTTATATACAATATCTTCGGTCTATGTAACGAGTGTTGGGTCGGTGGCTCCCAAACCAGTTGGCTTTAAGGCACCAGGTGTTAAGACACCCCTACGGACTTAATTACTCAGACTTCAGATTTATATATTTTTGCAGCATCTTTGATCCATGTAGCAAGCTTTGGGCCAGTGACTCCCAAACCAGTTGGTTTTAGGGCACTAGGTGTTAAAACACCCTTACAGACTTAATAACTCGGATCTCATATGTTTTTTTTTTACTCCATCACTTTTTGAGATGCTTCCTCCAATTAAACTAGAGCACTGAATATTACAAACTTTTCAATTTTTAGCTCATGTTCGTATGTTATAATGCATGTTGATAATATCTGTTAACTGAGCATATGAAGATCAATTTTAGTCAGTTTTATGGAGAATTTACAAATTAAATAATTCAAAAGGAAATAAACAAATATTAACATGTTTCGAAAAAATGGTTTGAGATATGTCTCAGGAGTGAAAACTCATTACTCAGCTATCTCTTACCAATTTCACCTTTTTAGTCAAAATAAAAACACAAAAACGAAAAATATTTTTGTAATTTTTGAAAAAAATTCAATTTTTTTTTGTATTTTTCGAAAAAAATTGGACTAAAAATAAAAACATCACACAGATTAAAAACAAGGTACTGATCAACTAATTTTTGGACTAAAAATAAAAACAACACACAGATTAAAAACAAGGTACTGATCAACTAATTCCCTCCCCCAAACCTAAATGAGACATTGTCCCAAATGCCTTAAACAGTAGAAGAAGAGTTTAGAAGATAGTACCTGGTTAGCTGAAATTATACACGAAAAGTTAAAGGTTAAGATCCAGATTAATCTGGCGCCTCTTACCACGATCGTCATCGAACCAATTTATCTTTGAAAGGATAGGGTCAATTTGTGGTTCATAGGCTAAGAGTTGGTCTATTAGATCCGGAGCAGTTCTGGCAGTGAAGAGGAATTCTTTTAAAGGTTTTGACACGAACCCATTTCTCCGAGCATCATCAAGAAACACACAAAGAAAATCATAAAATCCATCAACTTTAAACAGCCTAATTGGTTTCTGGTGTATGTTCAAGTTCGCCCAAGATAGCACTATAAAAATTTCCTCCAATGTGCCCAAGCCACCTGGCAAAGCAATAAAAGCATCAGCACGGTTAATCATTTCTACCAATCGTTCAGACATACATGGCACGATCAGTTCCTCTCCGTTTGATGGTCCAATAAGATTTGCCTCTGCCAAGGGTTTTGGGATGATTCCCAAAACGTGACTGCCTCCTTCATGTACGGCCTTTGAAATGATCCACATTAGTCCAAGATTGCCTCCGCCATATACTAAGTGCATATTCCTTGCAGCTAAGACTCGACCCAATTCTTGTGCTGCTTCTACGTATTGTGGCTTAGTACCAACACTAGTACCGCAAAACACACAGATGTTTTCAACTCGTCTTCTTGAAGTGGCTTCCATATTTTACTCTGGATGTCTTCAAAAGTGCAATGATGAGCAGAATTTATAGAACCTGAAAAGGGTGAGTAATAATAGCACTAGTATCTTATATAGGACGTTTGTTAGCTCAACAACAAAAGAAATCATGAAAGGTCAAAAAGTCTGGATTCTGTCTATGAAAATAAAGATAATTACAACAGAAAAGCAAATCCAAGCAATAATTAAGGTAACGGAATTGTGTACGCAATACGCCACTCGCTTAGTATAAATTCATTAGGATGCAGCTCAAGAATCCATTCCTTACTCAGTCATCGCTAATGAATTATCTATTATCTTTTCCAAACACCATTCCTTCTGTCTTATGCTTTGGTGGAGCTTTTCCCTACAAAAATAACACACAAAATTACAACTCTACAACATGTATACAAAAAATATAAAAATAGAAATTACAACAAAGTGCATGGGTTGCCTCCCTGCTAGCGCTAAATTTTTCGTCTTCAGCCAGACGTGACCGAAATCCATCTGTCAATGAGGTTTCATCGTCGTTTTGGATGTCCTATTAAAGACATTCCCATGAGCGTTGCTTTTGAAGGGTCTCTTCCAACGGTAAAGTAGCAAAAAGAATTTTTTCCCATTCAGTGCTTGTGCCACCTTTTTAACCTTTGTTGCTCCGGTGGTTCCTGAAAAGAAAGAAATAAAATCAGGAGGTCTCGTATGGTGCTTGAATTGGAATGGAAGTTCCATTCTGTCAAGCTTCTAGGTGATATCTTTGATCAGTACTCCCCAAAACAGTGATGTTTCACCTGAATGCTCTGGATCTTTAATAAGTTCAGACATTTTCTCCTCCATTTGCTCTGCTTCTTGCTCCACATATGTATTTTAGGATTTCCTCGTTCAGTTCTTCATCTGTCATCTGTGAAATGCATGCTCCAGAAGTATCAACATGAGGATGTAAAGATGTGTCTGACATTAGGTCTTCATCCTATGAGGCTGATGTGATTGGCTCAGATAGATCTTCTCCAAACATTTGTGCAAAGCATTCTCCAAGATCTTCATTTTGAGGTTGAAAAGTTTCATCCTCCTTTGTTGGTGCAATTGGTATAAATAGCTCAGCTTTTTCATCCTCGTCAGAGTCAGAATAATAAAAATCAAACAGAGATTTTGTTGGTTCAGGATCCTGAACTGATACCTCTGATTCTTGATACTGCTCAGCCTCGTCCTCTATTATGATGTCATGATGAATCTCAGGATATTCGAAGGCTTCTTCAGTATTATTTGAATTTGCTTCGTGAGATATGTGATTCAGGTTATCTGTTAATTGTCTAACTTAATCTGTCATCCTCTGTATAGACGCCGCTTGACTTTGAATTTGTGCATCAAATTGAGCTTACCGTTCCTCGAACCAATCTTTGAGCATTTGAATCAACTGATCTTCCTCTAATGGTTCTAGTTCTTGATGAAGATCGTAGATGGATGGTGGATAAGATGGAAAATGTGATGATTCTTCATACCTTGAATGATTCCAATAATTTTGCCACTCTGAAAGGTATATACATTGATTGCTCGGGTGGTTACCATCACAAATCACACATCTCCCCATTTCGTTCTGATGAAAAAATGTAGTATTGAATGATTCTGACATCCAGTGATAATTGTTGGGCTGAACAACAGGCCTCAGAACACCGGACTGTTGCTCCTAGATTTGGGGTGTATCTTCTTCTAGTAAAGCTCGTAATCTTTCAATCTCCCAATAATGTTCCGGTAGGCACTGCATTTTTGCATATAAGCCCGATGATGAGTCTCGTATGGAGACACTACCTCTTTAGTTGTGAAAGCCGCGGGAAACGGACGTTGGAAGGGTAAAGTTGGAAATTAGCATTTTGTCAGATTTAACTCGCTTGTTTCGCTTCGGGTTTGCTTGTTGGACCTCTGTTTTTAAACACACCAAGCCCAATCCAAAATAATTAAAACATTTAAAATGCATGTCGTAAATTAAATTAAAACCAATTAAATTAAACTTAAATTAAATTAATTAAAACACATGTCACAAATTAAATTAAAATATTCAAATTAAATTTCATAAATCACTTTCCTAATTAAAACAATCCCTTTCATAAAATAAAACAAATAACATTCCTAATTTAATTAAATCACCTACCAATTTAAATAAATATTATCCTTAACTAAAAGGAATAAATCAAATTACTTCCCTTAATTAAAAGATTTCCCTTATAACACACTAATTAAAAGATATATCCATTAATACACAAAATCCCCTTCCTACCCAAATAAGGATTACCCATCCCCTGGCCGAAAAACACAAACCAAAAAACAAAAATATAAAGAAAAGACTCTCTCGGCTAAACAAAGAAACCCTACTTTTATCTCTCTCGGCCAAAAAAAAATATAAACCCTCGAACACAGCAGCTCCCTCTCTTTGCTCATACTCCCCTCAGCAATAAGTACCACCCTAAAGACCCAGCTCTTTCACATAAGCAAACCATACACATGCAATAAACCCTGGATTACCCTCCTCCGGCCTCACGTTCACAGCCGCACACCTCACCACATCGACAAAGAACCAAAACGCCACATTGCATTGCCATTAACAAACTGCCCATCACGCCAGCCCACTCATCACCCTGCAATTCTATCTCTCGCATCACTCCTCATTGACAACAAAACCCTGCACAACCAGACCCTTCCCGCTACAAATTTCCCTCATTAGCAAGCCTTACCACGCCATTATCCACAGACCAACTGCACCACACATAGCCATCAGCCTCATTCACGGCACCCACTGAACACGTAGCAGCCACTACCATAGACCCTTCACGCCCTTGTCTTGTTCATGCCCTTGCCTTGTTCACGCACCACCCTCACCTGACCCCACTAGACCGAATCAACATACAGCCCTTGCTTCAACACGTCAATAGCCATTCGCATCCACGTTCACAGTCCTAAACCAAACCTGCTAACTGCCGAGAGAATCTCCCATAAATACAGCCGATAAACCAGCCAAACAGTCCCCAAAATTGCACCCCGAAACTGCCAAGAAACTGCCCAGAAACTGCTAAAAACAGTCCAGAAAAACTGCATCTTTACCACCGAAAACCGAGACCACAAATAGCAGCGAAACGGAGTGAAAGCAACAACCCGAGCAGCGAAACAGCGAGGAAAAATGTTGGATTAGTGAACCAGAAAAGTTGCGGAGCAATAATCCTTCTGACGGCCGTGTAACTCTCTTTCGAGAGACGACAAAAGAGCTTAGACCTGAGGGCACCTTTTTATTTATTATCTTTCGTTTATTTTGTTTATTTTAAAAATATTATCGCATGAGAGTCGTTTGAGGCATGTTGTGATTGTTGGATGAGCGGAATATGTGTTCCCTTTGGTGGTATATAGGATGGAAACCCAGACGTAAATTCCGTAGCCGAATCTGAATGGACGGTAGTGCGGTTTGTACTCGGGATACGACGCCACGTACCACTTAAGAGACACATATTTCGTCTCATCCAAACTTGTGTTTGAGCATGATGTAGTTCGTAGATTATTTAGTTATTATTTAAAGCATGATGTAGTCTAGTTTATTGTTTATTTTCAAGCATGATTATGTTATTTTATGCATGATATTTTGTTTAGTTTATGATTATGTTTAAATAGTTATTTGTTTATTTTGGTTTAATTGCTCAATGTGCTCATTGTGTGATATTGCGTGTTTGCCGTTTAAAGACTTATTTTCGAGCATGCAAACTTATATTATGAGTAATTTCGACGAATGCATATTAGACCTAAGTGACCCTTGAGCATATACTTTGAGTAGATTCGGTTAGTTTATTGCACAAATCATATCGTTACAAGTGACATAAATAAGGGACTATTCTGAACCCAACGGTTTGAGGTCTTCCCTTGCGAGGTGAGTGCGGCCTTAAATCTTTGTCCCGGTTCACACTGGGTGGCGACTCCATGTTATTCCATACTCCCAACTAGGCCGCGAGCCTAGAACAACAAGCGTCGTCAGTTTCTGTATCCTACAGTCTGGCGACTCCACTGGGGATTTAGAGAATTGGCCTCGAAATCATGTCTTGTGATGTGTATGATTTGCGCTTTAGTTGACCGTTTCTATAATAGGTTGAGGGGGTTTTAACCAAATGCATATTAAAGCTAGGTGGTGACTTGGTGTTTTCCTTCATTCACTACCCTTCGAGGAAAAGCTGTGAAAGCACCTAGATAATCATTATCTGTAGCTCGTTGTGATAGACTAATCTGGAGGACTCGTTGTTTTATTCTTGTCACCAAGCGATAAGAGCCTAAAAGGCTTGGGTACTTAAGAGAGCCTCGCTCCACCCTCCCTCTGGGGAATCTACAACGGGAAATCTATTTGACAGTCAGTCACACACCATAACTCGTTGGCACGTATCTTAAGGTATAAAAAAGGTGCGCTCACTTGGTCGCTCGAACCCTTGAGTGGGGAGTCCTAGTTGTGGGCAATCCTTCGTCAATGAGAGCCTCTATCCGCACCCCTGTAAACCCGCGTATGAACCATAGTTGTAGGATCAGTAAAGACTATTCCTTTATGTTTGGACCATTGTCATTTGGATTCAGTTGGACTTGTTGTCATGAAGTATGGGCTTGTTGGGCCATTTAAACTGGGACGAGTCTGTGCTTTATGGCAATCGGGCCAAAAGTTTCTAAAATGCTGATGGGCCAACTAGTGTAAAATACTTATGACTTATATATTACATGCATCACACACATCTCATGCATCTCATGCATACACGCATCATGTTAACCCTCTGTGTCTTAAAAGCCATCATAGATATCCGTTGGGTTAGGAAAAAGAAGACTTGTCGAAGAAGAGTTTAGCAAACATGGATAGCGGGGAAAAGGAAATCGAGAAACAGAAAACCTTACGGCAAGGATAGAAAGACCATTAGAGGGGCCTTCAAAAAAAAGAAAAAAATTAGAGAAAAAAAAAGAAAAAAAAAGAAAAAAAAATTTGTTTCTTTTAAAGTCCTTAATAGTTAGACATAAGTCCGATGATGAAATTGATTGCTTTAGGGTGAAATCTTAGAAATGATAAACTCTTGATGTGCTTTTATCTGATTCTTTGAGTAATTGATCTATGTTAGACTCGTAAGTACTTGATAATGGTTCTTAGCAGTGAAAACCTGAGTAGTTAGCAAAGTGACTAGTTGAAGAAATTGTAGGTCGGTGAATGACCGTTTGCTTAGATGTCTATCTTGAGTTGCTTATGTTATGATGTGTGGTATGGTTGAAAATAAAAGAAAAGTCTCTAAAAAAAATTTGAACCACCTATAACCGATAAGCGTGAAGCTACCCATGGGTGAATATTAGGACCACCATAAGGAGAAATGATACCTTAAAGGGTAGGTGTGTTGAAAAAAAAAAGAAAAAAAAAGAGACAAAAGAGAAATAAAACCATATCACATTGAGCATGGAAAAGCAACTGCAGACATAATTGAGATATCTAGGTTGGTTTGACCCATCGATCCCGATTTTTGAAACAAAATCATCGAGTTAAGCTTACCTAAGGATGAATCTTCGAAGGAACCTTTGCACACACACACCTCGAGTCTGGCGTAGATCATTTATTCAAGACTTGGACTTGAGTTGCATTGAATGTTTTGAAGGTTCTCTGGTTTCAATATTGGGCATTCTTTGAAGACAATAATATGTGTAGCTATTGGGACTATTTCATAACATGTGATATAGCATGATTATATGGAAGGCCCCACCATGTGGTTCATCTTGACCAAGTACAAACAGCGGAGAGCAAAAAGCTAAATCAAGACTGGGGGCGACCAGTCTACCACCTCGCGAATGAGGGACGTAATGGGAACTTGAGCTATGAGACAAAAGAAAATTGAGCAATCACCAGAAGAGAATTGACAGAAAGAAACCGTAAGCAGACCCAGTGGGCAACCAAAAACAATTGAAGGCAAGAAGCACCGAAGAGCACAAGGAAGACCTAACCCAGTGGAATAGGAAATTCATTCATGCATGCATGCATACACGTAACATATTTTGCATTCTTTTTTTGTTTGTTTGTTTTGTATTCACAGGTTTCAAAGAAGAAAAAAGAGAAAGCGGCAAAGACAAGCCAACCAGAATCAGCAACATATGAGTAGTAGTTTCGGGGATGAGTTCCAGGGTTGAGGCCCATATCAATATCAGTTTTGGGGCGAGGCCCACACCAGTATCATTCTGGGGGCGAGGCCCAAATCAGTGTCAGTAAGGGGGCGAGGCCCACATTAGTTTCATTTTGGGGTCGAGGCCCATATCAGTATTCATTTGGGGATGAGTCCCGGGGTTGAGGCCCACATCAGTATCAGTTTGGGGCGAGGCCCACATCAGTTTGGGGCGAGGCCCACGTTAGTATCAGTTTTGGGGTGAGGCCCACATTAGTATCAGTCTGGGGGAGAGACCCACATCAGTATCAGTTTGGGGCAAGGCCCACATCAGTTTAGGGTGAGGCCCACGTCAGTATCAATTTTGGGGCAAGACCCACATCAGTTTCAGTCTGGGGGCGAGGCCCACATCAATATCAGTTTGGGGCGAGGCCCACATCAGTATCAACTCAGGGTCGAGGCCCACATTATCAGCATCATCGGGAATGAATCCTAGGACCGAGGCCCACATTAGTTCAGAATCAGTCTGGCCGAGTATGGCACTCTGAGGGCGAGGCCCACTTTAGTTCAGTATCAGTTTTACCGAGAATGGTAATCCGAGAATGGAGTAAGGTTCGAGAATGAACAAACCGAGAATGGTAATCGGAGAATAGAGCAGAGTTCGAGAATGAACAAGCCGGGAATGGCACTCCGAGAATGGAAACGCAGTTCGGGAATGAACAAGTCGGGCACCATGTATGATACTCCGGGTACGGAGACATCAATATCAGTTTTACCGGGTATGGAACTCCGGGTATGAAGACACCACATTATCAGTATCAGTTTGGGGTTGAGACCCACATCAGTATCAACTTGGGGGCTAGGCCCACATTATCAATATCAGTTTTGGGGTCGAGGCCCACATCAGTATCAGTTTTGGGGATGAGTCCCAGGGTTGAATCCCGCATCATCAGTATCAGTTTCGGGGATGAGTCCCAGGGTTGAGGCCCACGTTAGTATCAGTTTTGGGGATGAGTCCCAAGGTTGAGGCCAACATCAGTATCATTTTCGGGATGCGTCCCAGGGTCGAGACCCACATTTTGTCAGCGGTATTGGGATGCATCTCAGGATCGAGGCCCCCTTTTTCGGTTGCAGTTCCGGGATGCGTCCCAGGGTCAAGGGCCCACTGCATCATCAGTTGTAGTTCCGGGATGCGTCCCAGGGTCGAGGACCCACTACATCATCAGTTTGAGGGCGAGGCCACATTGTCAGCGGTATTGGGATACGTCCCAGGGTCGAGGTGCCCCCGTTGTCTGTTGCAGTTCCAGGATGCATCCCAGGGTCGAGGGCCCACTGTATCATCAGTTGTAGTTTCGGGATTCGTCCCAAGGTCGAGGGCCCACTGCATTATCATCAGAATCAGTCTTGCCGAGTATGGCACTCTGGGGGCGAGGCCCACATCATTATCAGCATCAGTTTTGCCAGGTACGGCACTCCGAGAATGGAGATATCAGATCAGCCAGGTACGGAACTCCGGGTATGGAGATATCAGATCAGCCAGGTACGGCACTCCGGGTATGGAGATATCAGATCAGCCAGGTACGGCACTCCGGGTATGGAGATATCAGATCAGCCAGGTACGGCACTCCGGGTATGGAGACGTTAGATCAATTTTTCCAGGTACGGCACTCCGGGTATGGAGATATCACACTGCGACACCCTAGGTACGGGGTTAGCATTCAGACCACAGTGAAGCTCTAGGTACGGGGTTAGCACTCCAAGTACGGCATGTGGACTATTCAGACTACTGCGACACCCTAGGTACGGGGTTAGCATTCAGACATTTGTGGCTCTCTAGGTACGGAGACGTCACCGTGACACCCTAGGTACGGGGTTAGCATTCAAACATTTATGGCTCTCTAGGTACGGAGACATCACCGCAACACCCTAGGTACGGGGTTAGCATTCAGACATTTGTGGCACTCTAGGTACAGAGGTATCACTGCGACACCCTAGGTACGGGGTTAGCACTCAGAGATTTGTGGCTCTCTAGGTACGGAGACGTCACTGCGACACCCTAGGTACGAGGTTAGCATTCAGACATTTGTGGCTCTCTAGGTACGGAGACGTCACCGCGACACCCTAGGTACGGGGTTAGCATTCAGACATTTGTGGCACTCTATGTACAAAGGCGTCACTGCGACACCCTAGGTACGGGGTTAGCACTCAGACATTTGTGGCTCTCTAGGTACGGGGACGTCACCGCGACACCCTAGGTACGGGGTTAGCATCAAGATATTTGTGGCTCTCTAGGTACGGAGACGTCACCCCGACACCCTAGGTACGGGGTTAGCATCCTGACATTTGTGGCACTCTAGGTACGGAGGCGTCACTGCGACACCCTAAGTACGGAGGCGTCACTGCGACACCCTAAGTACGGGGTTAGCATTCATACATTTGTGGCACTCTAGGTATGGAGGCGTCACCACGACACCCTAGGTACGGGTTAGCACTCAGACATTTTTCGCTCTCTAGGTACGGAGACGTCACCGCGACACCCTAGGTACGGGTTAACATTCAGAAATTTATGGCTCTCTAGGTACGCAGACGTCACCGCGACACCCTAGGTATGTGGTTAGCATTCAGACAACCAACATCATCAATGCGGCACTCTAGGTACGGAGACGCAACCGCGACACCCTAGGTACGAGGTTTAGCACGCCAGGAATGGCACATCATCAAATCAGTTTGAGAACAAAGCCCACAGGTGGTTCGGGAACAAAGCCCATAGGTCGAGGCACCTCGCCATCATATTCAGCTCGGGAACAAAGCCCACAGGTGGTTCGGGAACAAAGCCCAGAGGTCGAGGCACCTCGCCATCACATTCAGCTCGGGAACAAAGCCCAGGGAACAAAGCCCACAGATGGTTTGGGAACAAAGCCCAGAGGTCGAGGCACCTCGCCATCACATTCAACACAACGGGAACAAAGCCCAGAGGTTGAAGCGCCTTGCCATCATAATCAGTTCAGTTCGGTAGTGATTCCTAGAGATCGAAGCATCTTAAAGGGATGAACCTCGAGGTCGCGGCACCTCACCACATCATCAAATTCAGTTTAGAGCAATAGGCAAACCAGGTGACAGCTGGCGAGCCAGGTAAGTGAAAATGCATTGCACGTACTTTGATATGATTGTCATTGCCACACACTGCACATGTCCCATCAAAGTGGGGGATACTGTAGGCACTTCATTTTTGCATATAAGCCCGATGATAAGCCCGATGATGAGTCTCGTATGGAGACACTACCTCTTTAGTTGTGAAAGTCGCGGGAAACGGACGTTGGAAGGGTAAAGTTGGAAATTAGCATTTTGTCAGATTTAACTCGCTTGTTTCGCTTCGGGTTCGCTTGTTGGACCTCTGTTTTTAAACACACCAAGCCCAATCCAAAATAATTAAAACATTTAAAATGCATGTCACAAATTAAATTAAAACCAATTAAATTAAACTTAAATTAAATTAATTAAAACACATGTCACAAATTAAATTAAAATATTCAAATTAAATTCCATAAATCACCTTCCAAATTAAAACAAATCCCTTTCATAAACTATAACAAATAACATTCCTAATTTAATTAAATCACCTACCAATTTAAATAAATCTTATCCTTAACTAAAAAGAATAAATCAAATCACTTCCCTTAATTAAAAGATTTCCCTTATAACACACTAATTAAAAGATATATCCATTAATACACAAAATCCCATTCCTACCCAAATAAGGATTACCCATCCCCTGGCCGAAAAACACAAACCAAAAAACAAAAATATAAAGAAAAGAAAGATCTCTCGGCTGGCTAAACAAAAGAAACCCTACTCTTATCTCTCTCGGCCAAAAAAAATATAAACCCTCGAACACAGCAGCTACATCTCTTTGCTCATACTCCCTCTCGGCAATAAGTACCAACCCTAAAGACCCAGCTCTTTCACGTAAGCAAACCATACACATGCAATAAACCATGGATTACCCTCCTCCGGCCTCACGTTCACAGCCGCACACCTCACCATATCGACAAAGAACCAAACCGCCACCTTGCACATTAACAAACTGCCCATCACGCTAGCCCACTCATCACCCTGCAATTCTCTCTCTTGCATCACTCCTCATTTACAACAAAACCCTGCACAACCAGACCTTCCCGCTACAAATTTCCCTCATTAGCCAGCCTTACCACGCCATTATCCAAAGACCAACTGCACCACACGTAGCCATCAGCCTCATTCACGGCACCCACTGAACACGTAGCAGCCACTACCATAAACCCTTCACGCCCATGCATTGTTCATGCCCTTGCCTTGTTCACGCACCACCCTCACCTGACCCCACTAGACCGAATCAACATACAGCACTTGCTTCAACACGTCAATAGCCATTCGCAGCCACGTTCACAGTCCTAAACCAAACCTGCTAACTGCCGAGAGAATCTCCATAAATACAGCCCCTAAACCAGCCAAACAGTCCCCAAATTGCACCCCAAAACTGCCCAGAAACTACTAAAAACAGTCCAGAAAAACTGCATCTTTACCACCAAAAACCGAGACCACAAACAGTAGCGAAACGGAGTGAAAGCAACAACCCGAGCAGCGAAACAGCGAGGAAAAACATTGGATTAGTGAACCAGAAAAGTTGCGGAGCAATAATCCTTCCGACGTTCGTGTAACGCGCTTTCGAGAGACGACAAAAGAGGTTAGACCTGAGGGCACCTTTTTATTTATTATCTTTCGTTTATTTTGTTTATTTTAAAAATATTATCGCATGAGAGTCGTTTGAGGCATGTTGTGATTGTTGGATGAGCGGAATATGTGTTCCCTTTTGTGGTATATAAGATGAAAACCCGGACGTAAATTCCGTAGCCGAATCCGAATGGACGGTAGTGCGGTTTGTACTCGGGATACGACGCCACGTACCACTTAAGAGACACGTATTTCGTCTCATCCAAACTTGTGTTTGAGCATGATGTAGTTCGTAGATTATTTAGTTATTATTTAAAGCATGATGTAGTCTAGTTTATTCCTTATTTTCAAGCATGATTATGTTATTTTATGCATGATATTTTGTTTAGTTTATGATTATGTTTAAATAGTTATTTGTTTATTTTGGTTTAATGGCTCAATGTGCTCATTGTGTGATATTATGTGTTTGCCGTTTAAAGACTTATTTTCGAGCATACAAACTTATATTAGGAGTTATTTCGACGAATGCATATTAGACCTAAGTGACCCTTGAGCATATACGTTGAGTAGATTCGGTTAGTTTATTGCACAAATCATATCGTTACAATTGACATAAGTAAGGGACCATTCCGAACCGAACGGTTTGAGGTCTTCCCTTGCGAGGGGTGAGTGCGGCCTTAAATCTTTGTCCCGGTTCACACCGGGTGGCGACTCCATGTTATTCCGTACTCCCAACTAGGCCGCGAGCCTAGAACAGCAAGTGTCGTCAGTTTCTGTGTCCTACAGTTCCATTTTTTAATCACCTGGAAACAAAAGAAAGAAATAAAAATTACAAATAAAAATAAAGAAAAATAGATACAAGTAAATTAGATAGCTTCACAATTAATAACTCAAGAAAAATAAGTCCCCGACAACGGCGCCAAAAACTTGACCGGCGTAAACACACACGTATAACGCAAGCGCACGTATCGTTCAAGTAGTATAAAAATATCGATCCCACAAGGACTTAATTCCTACTGTTGTTATTAATTATTGATACTATTTATTTACAAGTATCTAATTATATGGAGAAGGGAATTGATTGATTTTGGTTGGTTGAATGTGGATTTTCTAATTAAAATAAAAACAGACTCAAAAGAAAATACTAAGGAAAATAAAGAAAAGACTCGAAGATCTAGGGTCGTGACTCAACACAATATTAATATAAAGATAATTGATTCTCTTATATATATGTAATAAATCGGTTTGCTAACCTGGAACACGAAAATATGCAAAAGCCTATGTCGATGGTCAGACGCAAATACCCAGTATAACCTAATTGAACCATATATCTATGTCAACCAAATTACCTGGATTCATTAAGATTAAGTTACAATTATGGCTACCCCTGCACGACAGGTATATGTCTATCCTGTAAGGAAATCTATTAAAGGGTTATCTATCCTCAATGAAGATCGTGGGCTATTGAATCTAAGGCTGAAACCTAAAATCCCTATGTCTAGTTTATTTTAAGTTTACCACATCAATCTTATTGGTGATTAGACAACAAGAAGCATTAAGCTTAAGACTCAATAAACAAACTAAAGAATTAGCCATAAAAAGAAAATCAATTATTAAGTGTGAATATTGTGTTTCATCACTTCCCTAGAATAAAATAAAATGATGGGGTTAGAGGATTCACATTTAATATTTCTTATCTAAGAATCTCACTTATTATAATTTATAAATTATTTTATGTTCTGCTTTCTCAGGAATTAATAATATTAAACATTTAAAACCAGCCATATAGGCGGTAATCCATTTAGTCCAATTACATCAGCCATATAGGCGGTAATTATATGTCACATAAAAACCAGCCATATAGGCTGTAAAGTAATTTATATTTAGACCGACCATATAGGCGGTAATAAAGTCTGACATTAATTAATCCGGTTAAATTATAATTTATAAATTATAATTAAGTGAGATTTACCTAGATAATTATATTAAATGTTTCACCTTTTACCCCAGCGGTAAATTAACTACTGAACATAAAAGAAGAAAAATAAAATAAAATAAAATTTTATTACAAAAAGTAAAAGTGCATAATTAAAAATACTAAAAGTAAAAATGCTAAATTTAAATAACAAAAACTTAAACACACAAGATGCAATCCTTAAAGTCCTAACAAAACTCAAGGAAGGCATCCTTTGAATTCTGAAATCGAGCTGAATTTATAGGCGTCAGTAGGGGTCTGGCGTCGCAACGCCCGGCTCGCGTCGCGACACTGGATTGTGTCGACGTGGCAGCTTCTGGTTTGTCGGCTCAGATTCTGGATAAGGTGATAAGGTGACACGTGGCAAGGTGGTTGGGAGTTCAATTATTGCGACACGTGGCGGCTTCTGATTGGCTGATTCAGATTCTTATCCGCCACGTGTCGTTTTCGGATAAGTGAGTCAATAATTGGCGCTGACATGGCGCTGATGTGGCACACGTGGCGAAAGGGACTGTCGGCACCGTAGAATTGCGACACGTGGCACGCTGTGATTGGTTGATGATGACGTGGCGATGATGTGGCACTTTGACTCGGTCAACCGGTGATGTGGATTATGACGTGACAGACACGTGGAGTGACATGTGGCGACACGTGGCGATGGCGACTGTCGGTACCGTAGGATGATGACACATGGCACGGCGCACGTTAGCAGATCGACTATGATGGTGACACGTGGCACGGCGCCTGTTAGCAAAGTCAAACTTTTCTCAGATTCTGACTTGTGGACCTGGCGTACCTTACCACTGTTCGGCGCATGTTAGGCGTCGCGACGCGTCCAAATTTCCAAAATGCCCTTTTGTCCAATTTTCACTGTTTTAGCCCAAATCAACTCTAGAGAGTCCTGAAACTTTATTTATCTACAAAATAACACAAAACACATCAAAATATTCACAAAACTCAAGAAACTATTCAAAATATTAGGTTAAATGAGTGGGAAATAGTGATATAATTACCACTCATCAGCGATACGTAACGCCACAAGACCACTAGTTAGGCATATGGGGGGACGGCGATACGTAACGCCCCCATGCGTCAAGTTTTCCACAGTACTAGAGATTTTCTTCACAAAAGTTTTCAGAAAAGGCTTTTCCTCAGCTTTAAAGAAAAGAATTAGTTTTAAGCAAAGTTTTCATAAGCATCTTAAGAATAAATGATTTTACTCAGATATACTGATTCATTTTCTTATTTTGTAGCTCCACTCACTGAGATCCTCAGGACTCACCCCCACCACTTCCCAGTTCTTTTGCAGGATTCGTGTTTTGGTGAGCCATGTGCTACTTTTGGAGACCCAGTTCGAGGACAAGTGTTATGCTGCAATCACCAGTCATCAGGTCTATCTTTCCAGATCTATGTTCATGTAGAATATAGTTCTCTGGATGTCATTTTGTTGTATCATTTACATGTATTGGACGTTGTGTACATATTATAAATACTTTCCGACATATATATATATACACACACACACATATATTCATGATCTCGTAATTCAATTTATTTAAGTTATTAAGTTGCATGTGTGAATGAGTAAAACATTGCATAGCATTAAGATAAGAGCAAGTGTTCTTGTGCATGAGTTAGAGGCTTAGGCGACAGTGGGATCTGTTGCATGCCGGTAACTTTCCCGTATTTGGGATGTTACAGTGCGTGTGTGAGATGTGGGAAGCTTATGCCATTTTGGCAATTACAAGAAACTATGGGTATTTATTGAGAAATTTCTGGAATTTACATTCAGACCCCCGTGAAATTACAATCAGGCCTTTGTCAAAGGGCTTTCTCGAAAATTAATATTTTTGATGCCCTTCTGATACAAATTTCGAAAAGTGTTCAATACGAAAGTTGTTCGTCTCAAAAAAACAAGTCTGATGGTTTAAGAATCAGCTCGATCGGAGTTCCTTTGCTATTTTCATAACCGAAATAAGAAACTTTTATGCGTATAACGATGTAAACATGAATCGTGTAACTGGTTCTCGAAATCACGCGTTTTCCAATGCGACGAAACTTCACTTAAAAATATTTAAATCTATTTTCCAACACATAAAGTCATATTTCTGAATATCATTTAGTTCCAAATTTTAAACTTCAATTCGGAAAGCTTCCAGAACCGCTCTGAAAAATTCGGGATATTACATAATATTAAATATTGTTTGGTAAATAATAACAACTGACTTATAGCTCGTCCTATATATGGGGTTTGTTTTGAGTTATTATTTTCTTTATGGTCTCAATCTTATATATTGGTGGCAAATTTAATAAATGGGTTATATTGACATGTGGTTGCTCGAAATTTATATTTTGATTTAGCCAAAATGATAAATAGATCCTAATATTTAGTCAAATAATCATAAAGACCCGCTTTATTTGAAAAATAATTATAAAGACTCATTTTTGAAAATTTTGTCATTTAATTATTCACAAAAATCATGGTATTTTAACATTTTCACATTATATTTATAAATAAATTTATGAAAATATTATTTATAAATTTATTTCATTTATAAACTAAATATTTTGTGAAAGTATTTTAAGGAAAAAAATGTCAAAAAGAGTTATTATGAATATTTTTTTAAATGAATAGGATCTTTTATGATCATATGTGCAAAAGTTAAAGATTTATTTGTTATTTTCCCTTTGATCTATGGTCTCACTTTTTGAAAAGATTTGGTAGACAGGATGTAAGTAAAAAAAAATTTGGATGTTTAGCTTGTGGTGTGATTAGTTATTATTATTATTTCTTAAGAAAAATAAAATTGGGTTAAATAATAACCGTATGGGGATTTATAGTATTCCTTTCGTTGTGATTATTGATTAAATGAAGGGGTATATAGTAATTGGTCGTATGACAGAAATGAAGAATCAGTACATTTGCGATTAAATGTTGAAATTTTTGCCGGCTATTACAATCTAAGTGACGCGACTCTTGAATTGTACCGGGTCTTTGGATTTAACGCTTGCAGTGGAGCAAAATAGACCGCAAAGTGGTTATTGAGGGGAATGTAATATTGATCTGTAGTGGTCATGGAAGCAAATTTGGAGCTCATGATCGAGTTAAATAACCCTCGGGTGGTTAAGAGAATGAATTAGTTGCTTGTGATAAGAAAGAAACTTTAATTTCAAGTAGGAACTCACAGTTGAGATCCTGTCATGTTATCGGAAATGGAAATATTCATGTACACGGGTATTTTTGTCTCCAATGAAAAAAGTTACGAATTCAGAAATGAGTGTTAGGGGTTTTCTCAAATGCATCCTTGTCATGTTATCGGAAATGGAAATTATTCATGTACACCGTTTTCGTATATTTTCACTCCGAAACACTTTCCGGCAATTATTCCAATGCCCCAATACACATCCAATATATTTAAATAATATATTTTTCATCACCAAAATTCCAGAATTTCCAGATCTTATCTGGGTGCCAAAAATATCATTTTTCATGCTTTAAATCCAATTTTCTCAACATTAATCATATTAATATTTACACCAACGAAAGCCACCACCAATGAAGAACTCAAGAACAATTCTAGGAGTTATGAATATGGTCATAACACTCTAGAATGGCAACAAGTCATCAAATGATAAAATTGAACTAATATTACATTAATATCACTCAATCTTACTTCACACATGCTTCTAGCCTCCAAAATCACCCTCCAAATCAAAAAGCCCCAAAATCCAAGAAAGAAAGAAACCCTAGAACTATTCTAGATACTCAAGAACAAGAAACAAACTTTATAAACTTAAGAATATTAAAGATTACCTAATATCCTTAAGCTTTCTTCTTGATTTGATCACTTTCTCTCAAGTTTCTCTAAGGAAATATTTTTTGGGAGCTTTCTAAGGAGAGGATTTCGACCATGGAGGAGTTATCAAAGAGGAAAAATAATTTTTCACTTTATATACAAGGCTTAACCTAACTTAGGGGTACTTTGGTCATTTTGATTTATTTAATTAAAGCCTAAGGTTACTTGTTCAATTTGAACACTTAAAGCTTAAAAGGCTTGCCATTTGTTACCAATAATAAATAAACATATGTAATAACAATTATTACAAATGGATTTTAATGTAATTAAATATAAAGTTAAAGTAGACAAATTCAAATTGAATACTTCAACCTTAAAGTTTAATATTATTAGTAACCAATAATAATTAACATATTCATAACAATTATGTAATATAAATATAAATATATATATATATATATATATATATTATTTAATTATCTAAATATTTAACATTGAAATATTTAAATAATTAATTAATATAATTATTATTATATATGTATTTTTATTTACACTAAATAACAAAATACATATATTAATGATATGTGTCAAAATCTCATTTGACAATTAATTAATATGTATCTAATCAAATTTTGTATCAAATATAAATTTATATTAATTATTAATTGACCAAAATCCCCTAATGCATGTATTTTTGTTTAACCGTTTAAACAATTTGAATTAACTCATTTAATCTGATGAAGTATTATGAACAATCTATATTATTCATAACGCGTTGCCCAAGTTCTCAACGAGTACATTTCATATTGTGGGACTCTCTAAGTTTACGTTTATCCGTCACGGAATCAAATTTCTTGTTCATAATGCACCCACTAGTAAATTATGATGACCACAGCTAATCTCGTTAAACTATGCAAGTCGAGGTCATTGCATACGTATAATCTCTCTATCACACGCTATCAATATTATACCAAGGATATAGCTAGGAACGTCAAATCTCTAAGGTATAATATAATCGACTTTCAAATTTACGATCTCTAAATAACACTCAGAACTCGCTTCGGAAGTATACCACGACCATGGATTTACTAGATCGCAATACGTACATGATACATATGTCATGTACACAGGACTGGCGGATTCAATCTGATACTCACAAGATATCATGAGCATCAGTCCACACCCAACGAGCAGGCGGAGGTCTGATCTAAATAGATCGGTGATGTGACTGTCATCAAAGTGTGAAGGATGTCTCATATATCCATAGTGGTATCTCAAGTCGAATGACCACTATGCTACTCGACTCGAGAAGATTCCTATTAACGTTGGTGTACCATCTATTAGGAAATATTTGGTGAGTCGTTCAGTGTTTATCAAATAAACACCTACACGTCTATACGAGTCTCCCAAGACTCATGGTTCATTGGGACAAACCATCAGACCAAATCTCGATATACGATATATACTGGTCTCAGTGGATTTTATTAACCGACCTGTATCAGTAAATCTTGACCATGAACTTTATTTGAGAATATACAACTTATAGAGACGCCTCTCAATGTCAATTACAAATTATGTTGTAATTGCGCACTACGTTGTAAATCATGGGGTCTTTGTCTAATATATACATATCACTAAATCAGATTTAGTTTCAATCTAATCGTAATTAGATCGAATACGTATATAAAAACAAGAGGTGCTACCATTAAGTAAGTAATATTATGGAAAATATATTGTTTGTATTCATGAATCGGACATAAATACGATCCGTATTGGCACTCCGAGTACCAACCCTAACAATTTCTCCCACTTGCTCTGGTGTCAATCCACGATATCATATACATATCTCAATATGTATCTTATACGCATGGCCCTCAAGAGATCACCTAGTACTCAAAAAGTAGGCAACAACGAGTAGGTTCACTATAACATGTTGAGTTTAACCAACAAACCCAAACGTTTACCTTAGCTAGCATCATTCATATTTTGTAGAACCTAAGTTTTACATCCATATGACTCAGATGCAACATGAACATTGTGCTACAGCTACTGAGTTGTCTATGTATATAGGGATCAAATCCAAAATACTATACAGACAACCGCAAGCACAACACTAAGGTCACTTTGAAACTTCATAAGTCAATACTTCATAAGTTACAATTAATTCCACTAACATAGTAGAATCATCTGTGACACTCCCACTGCATCTTTTCTGACTCTATATGACGGAGACCATCTAACGTCATAATTAGACTCAAAACTAATCTGACTCTAATGGTTGTGGACTATATTATGTTAGGGTTGGTGCTCGGAGTGCCAATCTGGATCATATTTATCTCTGATTCATGAATACGAATAATTAATTTTTTCCATAATATTACTTATTTATGGTAGCACCTCTTGTTTTTATATACGTATTCGATCTAATTATGATTTGATTGAAACTAAATATGATTTAGTGATATGTATATATTAGACAAAGACTCGAAAATATATAGTGTAGTGCGCAGTTACAAAGTAGTTTTTAATTGACATTAGGAAGTGTCACTACTAGAATTATATTATCAAATAAATCTTCTGGTCAAGATTTACTAACATGGGTATGTATGGGCCAAATTTGGACCCGAGGGTAAAACCGTCTTTTCACGTCAAACTCAATACCAAAAGCCCACAAATATTGGCCCTTAAACAACATATTGGAAAACCCAGCCCAAAAAACCTTATTCCATCGGTACATAACGCTACAAATATAAAGCCAAATAAATAGACAGCATAAAACACAATTGTTACTAACTATTTCCTCTTTTTCTAAACACAAACACATGCAGCGCCGAAAGTTAGATCCAAGGCACATTGTGGGTTCCTTAGCCAGAAATGTCAGCACGTTGTAGGCCCGTTGCCAGCTTTTATCACAGCTACAAAGTAATCTCTTTTCAGATCTATAAAAGGGAAGATAACTCAGGGTTCAAGGCAGGCTTGAGATCCTTCTTACAAGCTTCTATTCTCTGACACAAGTTCTGAGAGCTTTCTATTTCCAAAAACATTTGTCACCGCCCTCACGGCCACTAAAAGAAAGTCAAGGTAATAATAAGCCTTACTTTTACACTTTACATATTTACAGCTCATTTCATACTACTGACTTGAGCGTCGGAGTGCCCCCGGCACCCACCACACCGGTGGGTAGTCTACTCCCGCTCACTCTACCTTTGTCTTGCAGGATCGCTAGTGCCCCCAACTTATAAATTCTCGATTGTGGACCTCGGCCGAAAACCAGCATCCACAATTTGGCGCCCACCGTGGGGCCTTAGCGATTTATAGCAAGCAAAAGATTTCACGGTCTACAATTCTAACTGTCATTCATGGCTTCAAGCAGCGAGCTGACACCAGATCCAATTGCGGCCCAAATAACTATGCTACAAGAACGATTACGAACTTTGGAGGAGGAGAATTTGACCATGCGAAGCTCCAATACAAACCTTTTGGAAGCATTTGGAATTAATCTCTTCCACCTCTCAACAACGTGATTCTCCGGACAATGCCAACAATGATATAGTTCCATCCAATCTTTTGGAAACATTCAATGATGTGGCAAATGATGATCCTTCTCCAGGCGACCATCCGAGAAATCCTACAGTTCTGCCAATTTCCCCAGCCGACCAGGCTCAGCAAGTCGCCTCCAACATGCGCAAAGAAATGTTAGAGTTCAAAGAAGCAATATTGTCCAGTCTACCATGCGTCAAACTACCAATAAGGAAAAGTAGAGCTGGGACAATTTCTGACACACCATTTTTTGAGACTATCACCTCTGTAGAATTACCAAGGAAATTCAGCCCTCCAGATATGAAAATGTATGATGGGTCAACTGACCCAGACGACCACATCATCCATTACAAATATAAGATGATGTCAACAGGCCTAACCCCTCGACAGTGGGAGGCTGGAATGTGCAGAGGATTTGGGGAGACATTGGCGGGTTCAGCCCTAACTTGGTTCATCAATCTCCCATATAGGTCCATTAGGTCATACCTGTTGGACAGTTATGACCCATAGCGTCACTATTTGTACAGATCATGGTGTTGTTGTACAAATTAACTATATGACAAGGAGATTGCACTCTTATCATTTGTGATTAGATAACCTAGATGTATAAATGATAGGAGGTCCCTATGATTAGTTCCTGGATTGAGATGATATGAGACAGTATCAGTCCTCGAAGGATTAATCATTAAATATCCCTAGTCGTAGTATTATCGAGATTGGACATCGATAATGCGGAATAGACTAGTATTATACTTGTGCGCGTTATGTGAGATCATAACGGAATATTTCTCATATATTTGGGTATAGGATACTCATACAAGTGTGAAAGGAGGTTGTGTTTTACCGATGGTACGGAAAACAGCTTCGCTCTGGATAACCCCTCGGAATTCCATTGGTAGTATGACTATGTGTCTAAGGAAGTTCGAAATCAGGGTAGGTGTATTTGGTCTTAACCTGAGACTTGCATCGCTAATACTTGCGAAAATCGGTATGCTTGAGTTTTGGTCGTCCAGGGCTTTAATAGGTTCTGTGTACGCCTCTGCTGGGTATATCGAGAATTGTAGTGTATTGGGTGTGATGTCAAGATGAAAGTATCACTCCAGTCATGGTGGAGATGATTTCACGTAGGATACGGTACTAGTGCTCTTAAGTACTGCAGTCATCGGGATATTATGACTAGGTCATGTATGTCCGATTATAGAGACTAGTTACCAGACATCCGACATGTGCTTCGTACGGGGCAGACACATTCCAGCCCCAGGCCTAGCACGTGACATTCGATACTGGATCGCAATACGAAATACTACGTCTGACATATATTATATATTCCAGTAAGAATATTTCTGGAGAATTGGGTAGGCACGGTGCTTTGCTAGAAGCCAACCATGTCTCGTAAATCGGTAAGCACGTGGTACGAGGTACGCACGTATTCGGATAATTCGATGACCGTATTTACTGCCAACATATCCAGGGATCTCTCTGGGTCGCTTCCCAAAGATTCACCGAGTGACAGTTGATTTAAATTAGAATTAATCTGGGATTAATTAAGAGAGAGAATTAATCTGGGATTAATTAAGATGGAGAAAATTAATCTGGGATTAATTGAGGTATATTTAATCTGGGATTAAATATGTTTGGAAGAGAGAACGCGATTAATTTGGAATTAATCGGTAAAATAAATTTAATAGTTCAATTTGATTTTTCTATTTAATTATTCGTATGGGCTAAAATTAATATATCAGATATATTAATATGAATTGAATTTCGTTACGAAATTAAAGTTGGACTTTAATACGAACGAACGAGTTAATTTAGAATTAATTCGTAAACGACATTCGTAATATATTTGCGAGGCATCGTCATTTAATAAATTAGATTTAATTATTAGCAACGAAAGTTCGTTTAATCGATTAAACGGATCCGAGCCGCGGCAAATGTTCGTAGAGACATTTTGAGTTTTGAATTCAAAATAGTGGGCCCATTTCACACATGTCACACATGTGAAGTGGGGTTGGAAAGTGGTTGGCATTTATGCCAAAACACTTACTTTCCAACTACTTGGTTTAGTGAAACCATATTACCCCACTACATGGTTTTGGTAAAAGGGTAAAACCCTTTAACAAAACCAAAAGGCCTTCTCTCCTCTTCACACTACACACTTGTAACACATGGATTGAAATGAAAACCCTAGAATATCCTCTCCATGGGCGTTGAACTTCATGCAACCTTCTCTTTGATTTTGTTGCAAAATCAACAAAGCTAGCACTTGGAGAAATCAACTAAGGTGATAGGGAAACTACTTCAAGAGTTGAATCATCACTAAAGCTTGGATCTTGGAGATCTCTTCTCAATTTTAAAGCTCAAATCTGTTCATTGTAAGTATATTCGCAACTTAGTTTGAATTTGCATGAACACCTTTACATGCTTATTAGATCCTTGCATGTTTCTAGGTCCATTAACATACCAACATCTGGCAGACAAATTTGTAGAGCATTTCGCGAGTTCTTGCAAGATTGAAAAGACTTCAGACGACATTTATGCCATCCAACAAAGGAAAGGTGAATCTTTACGAAGCTACGTAGCTCACTTCAATAAAGAAATGATAACTATCCAAGACCTCCATCAACCTACTGCAGTAGAAGCATTCAGAAATGGTTTGCTTCTAGAAAGCGGACTTTACAAGAAACTCACTAAATTCTGATGCTACACGATGGATCAAGCCATGGCTCGAGCCCAAATTGAAATTAGATGGGAAGAAGACAAGAGGAACAAAAGAAAAGAGAATTCTTCTGGTTTGCAATACATTAGTACTCAAGATACTACTAAACGGCGCAAAGAATTTCCCAACAAAGCACCACGGCCAACAGACAGGAAGGATCATCAGAAAATGCATCAACATTTCAACCGGGACTTCAAGCGTCAACCATTGCCATTCAGGGGACAAGACAAATCTGCTAACAGGGAGAGACTCCCAGACTACAATTTTACTGTTTCCCCAGGGGAACTGGTTTCGGTACTCAAGAAGATGGGAAGCAAAGTAAGGTGGCCCCCACGCTCCAGAGATTATTCAGTCAAGAAAGATATCAGCAAGTGGTGTGAGTTTCATCGAGATTATGGCCATACGACAGCAGATTGTGTGGCTCTGAGATTCGAAGTATTGGAATTGCTGAATAAAGGGCACTTGAAGGAATTGCTCACAGATAAGGGCAAGGCTACGATGGCCAGGCGAAATGATAAAGAAGATGGCCCCATACCACCACCACCAATCAACAATACTGTAAGTTTTATTTCAAGTGGTTCTGAAGTTAGTGGTATTTCATACTCATCAGCGAAACGACATGCCAGAGTTGCAACAATGGGTCTTTTCCATTCGACTATGTCAATAGAGGAGACGTGTACAAACCTTACAATTGAATTTTCAGACGAAAATAATTCCAGTCGAATGAATCCACATCACGACGCGCTGGTAATCTCTTTGCAGATTGCAAATTTTATGGTCAAAAGAATCTTAGTCGACACAGGTTCGTCAGCAAATATCATCTTCAGGACAGCACTTTCCGACATGGGAACCGAGATAGAAAAGATCAACAGGAAGTCAATTGTTCTTATCGGGTTCAGCGATGAACAGAAATTCACCATTGGAAAGATAACTCTTCCAGTCTATGCGGGAGGAATCAATAAGTTCACTTCATTTTTGGTCCTCGATTGTCCCTCAGCCTACAACTTGATCGTTGGAAGACCTTGGATCCATGAGATGAGGGCAGTCTCATCAACTTACCATCAAGTACTTAAATTCCCTACAAGATAGGGAGTCCAAGAGATTAAAGGAGACCAATCTGCTTCTAGAAGTTGTTACCAAACGACTTTAAAAGCAAGACCCCAGTCAGCATAGCAATTAATGAAAGGATCTGAAGCATCATCACCAGACCTACCGAGTATTGAGGAGCTCGATGAAGTCCAAATTCACCCGCAATATAATGACCATAAAGCACAGATTGGGGCTAATCTAGACCCCAAGCTACGGGCAAACTTAATTGATTTTTTGATGAAACAGCATGATTGATTCGCCTGGTCTCATGAAGATATGACCGGGATCGACCCAGAATTGTGGACTCAAGCTATCCTTCTGTCATACAGAAAAGAAGAAAGTTCGCCCAGGAGAGAAATCAGATCATTGATGAAGAAGTCCAGAAATTGCTACAAAATGGAGCCATTATGGAGGTCCAATTCCCAAAATGGTTAGCTAACGTGGTGATAGTACGAAAGAAGAATGGGAAATGGCGAGTCTGCATCGACTTCACAGATTTGAACAAAGCATGTCCCAAAGATTCTTTCCATTGCCTCATATTGATTCAATGGTTGATGCTACCGCAGGCCATGAATTGCTAAGTTTCATGGATGCGTATTCAGGCTACAATCAGATCCTCATGCATCCAGGCGACCAAGAGAAGACAACCTTTGTCACCAACAGAGGCATTTATTGCTACAAGGTAATGTCATTCGGCCTAAAAAATGTTGGAGCTACTTATCAACGTATGGTAAACAAAATATTTTCTCAACAAATTGGGAAAACAATGGAGGTCTACATAGACGATATGCTGGTGAAATAATTAGAAGCCAAACAACATCTATCACATTTGGAACAGTCATTCGACACAATGAGGAGGTATGGCATGAAATTGAATCCTACGAAATGTGCTTTTGGTGTCACTTCAGGAAAATTTCTTAGATACATGGTTACACGACGAGGGGTAGAGGCCAATCTAAGCCAGATCAAATCTATACTCGACATTCCTTCTCCTACCAATCCTAAAGACGTCATGTGACTAGCTAGAAGAATTACTGCACTGAATAGATTCATTTCAAAGTCAACCGACAAAAGTTTCCTATTATTCTCCGCCTTGAAGAAAGCCAAGAATTTTGAATGGACTCCAGCCTGCGAGGAAGCATTGAAAGAACTCAAACGATACTTGTCTTATCCACATCTTTTGTCGAAACCACTCGACAACGAAAGGCTTTTTCTTTATTTAGGAGTTTCAGAGCAAGCAGTAAGTGCAGTCCTGATCAGAGAGGAAGATGGTACACAACTCTCAGTCTACTATGTAAGTAAAGCGTTATTGGATACGGAGTCACGCTACCCTCTTATGGAAAAATTGGTACTAGCTTTGATAACGGCAGCGAGAAAGCTACGGCCATATTTTCAAGGGCATTCAATCACAGTTTACACATCTTACCCAATGAGAAGCATTCTCCATAAACCCGAGCTTTCCGGGAGATTGACGAAATGGGCTGTGGAGCTTGGAGAACACGACATTACCTACCAACCACGGACTGCGATCAAGTCACAAGCACTTGCAGATTTTGTGGCTGATTTCAGTCCCAGTCTACAGGCACCAGCTGAACTAGAAATCCATTGCATTAATCCATCGGCCACATGGAAGCTCGCAGTCGACGGATCAAGCAACAAACGTGGATGCGGCTTAGGGATTGTGATTACCACTCCAGAAGGCGATGTGGTGCAACAGGCAATCAAGTGCGACTTCAGAGTTACCAACAATGAAGCCGAATACGAGGCCCTCATAGCCGGCCTAAACTTGGCTCGAGAACTTGGAGCCAAAAAGGTTGAAGTAAAGACAGATTCCCAATTAATTGTCAATCAATTCCAGGGTTCATATCAAGCTAGAGATTCACAGATGGCATCTTATCTACAAAAGGTGAAAGAACTTCAGTCGACATTTGAGCAACTGACCATTTGTCAAGTCCCCAGAAATGAAAACACGCACGCAGATGCTTTAGCTACGCTGGGTTCGACAATTGAAGGAGAGAAAATTCATTCCATCCCAGTTGTTTATTTGCAGTGGCCAGCAATTTGGAAAAGCGAAATCCAGGAAGTTACCACAATCAAATCAGACGACTCATGGTTGACTCCAATTGTAAAATATTTACGAAGCGGCATGCTACCAGAAGATAAAATGGAGGCGCGAAAGATTCAACGGCTAGCTGCCAGATTCACACTACATGATGGGAAACTTTTAAGGAGATCACTTTCTGGTCCCTACCTTAAGTGTCTTACTCCAGAGGAAGCCCAATGCGTATTAGCCGAGCTTCATGAAGGCGAATGCGGAAACCATTCAGGCGGAAGAAGCCTAGCATGCCGAGCCCACACGACAGGATATTATTGGCCGTCTATGCGTGCTGATTCGGTCGAATTCACTCGTAGGTGCGAGAAATGTCAAAGATTTGCCCTCATCTCACATTTACCACCAGAGAAGCTCAGGCCGATACTGTCACCTTGGCCTTTCATGAAATGGGGAATGGACATCGTTGGAAAGCTCCCTATAGCCCCGGGACAACGAGTCTACATGCTTGCCCTTACAGATTACTATACCAAGTGGATCGAAGCTGAGGCTTTCGCCAAAACGAGACAGAGAAGTGCAAAACTTCATTTGGAAGAACATCATTTGTCGTTTCGGATTGCCAAGAGAAATTGTAACCGATAATGGATCTCAATTCATCAGCTACCGTTTCCAAGATTTCTGTAAGAATTGGGGAATCAAATTAAACTTCTCAACCCCACGTTTTCCTCAAGCCAATGGTCAAGCTGAATCGTCCAACAAAACAATCATGAACATAATGAAGAAGAGATTGGAGAAATCAAAAGGAGCATGGGCAGATGAACTTCCAGGAGTTCTATGGTCCTACAGAACTACAGCCCGTTCGTCGACTGGGCAGACCCCATTCTCTCTTGCGTTTGGGTGCGAAGCAGTAGTCCCAGCCGAAGGAATTGTTCCTACTCCGCGTTACCAATGGCTTGAAGAAGATACCAATCGACAGCTCTTGAATTACAGCCTTGATACAATTGATGAATTAAGGGAACAGGCCTCCATTCGACTTGCTGCTCATCAACAAAAAATGGCCAAATATTTCAACAAAAATGTCAGGTGCAGGACATTCAAAGAAGGAGACTGGGTTCTACGCAAAGTTTTTCAGAATACCAAAGAAGTCAAAGATGGGAAGCTAGGACCAAATTGGGAGGGCCCATACGTCATTACAAAGATCATTGGGCAAGGTGCCTACAAGTTGGAAACGACAGAAGGAAGACCAATACAAAATAGCTGGAATGCAATTCATCTCAAACTATTTTACCGGTAATTATTATTTTTCTTTGTCGTAGCCCATTCGGCCAGTAAAATTGTTGGATAATAAAAATTATTGTGTGAAGAATAATTTAGTGTTCCGAGGTCCATACGACTAAACAAAATTGAAAAACTTTGACTTCAACCAAAAAGAATATTATATCATTAAAGTTTTGAAGTTTTCCATTACAAAAAAACCAAATAAAGGTACGACTGCATATTTCATTCTACGAGCCTTTCGGTCGCCTGGACTTCAGGATCAAGCTGAGCATCCACTGGTGGAACTTCAACAGTCTGGCTGGGAACGATAGGGATAATTTCAGTCGATCCGGGAACCTCAACCGTTTCAGCCTGTTTCTCCGTTATGGCCATTTCTTCTTCGGCTTCTCCAGTGGCCATTTGCTTTTCCTCGACAGCCTCTTTCGAGAGCACCTCTTCTCCCTTTCTTCTTCTTCACCCTCACTTGTAAGGGAGACCCCAGCAGCCAACCTCTCATATTCTCGAATCCATTTCTTCGGCTTCCAAGCGACATTCTGACCAGCTAAATATTCTTCCATTAGACTGCTCCTCTCTTTCATCATTGATTCAAAGGCAACCAATTCAAGTTGCTCAAGCAATTCGGCCTTTTCCTTCGTCAAGCTCTCCACACTTTCTTTGAACGCTTCATTGGTAGCCTCAGACACTTCTTTCTCCAATTTCAGTGTTGCTTGAGTCTCTTTCAGTTCCTTTTCGACCTTTCTTAACTTCCTTTCGGTAGCGTCAAAATTTTCTTTCAGTTCAGCGAAATCTTTTCTGATGGCTGTATTGGCCTTCTCTAAATCCCTCATCCTCCTTTGGTTTAATTCAGCATACTGTTGCATGAAGAGGCCACATTCCATAACCTGAAACGAACTTCACTTAGTACATTCCATACGACGTCTATAAATGGATATACATGTTTTCAAAAATAAATACCTGATAACTTAGAGCCGCAATCTTCTTGCTTGTTTCGGTTGGACCCAACTCAGTCAACCGTTGCTCGTCTTCTTCCAGCAGCAGACGCTTAATAAATTTAGAGAGGCTATAAGGATCCGAAATTGCAGTAGACCCGTGGGGAATCCTCACTAGAATGCCCTCTGCGTCTTCCTCCACTTCTACCACTGCCTTCCTCTTCTTTGAAGCAGAGACCTTCTCAATCGGCTGTGTCATTGATTCAGGAACATCAACCGAAACGACTTCAGTTGGTTTGGTGATTTCCAATTCAACGGTTTCAGGCTCCTTGTCTTTAGCTTTCTTAGTCTTCCTCCGGCTCCTCATTTCATCGAGTTTTGGCACCTTAAATGGACCCGACATCATTTCAGCTGCGCATAAAAATTCTTCAAGGGTCAGCGGTGTTAGAAATAGCAGCCTTCCAAATGTAACCTCAATCGCCCAAGTGCACAATATCACGGCCAAAATATGCTTACTCAAAGCCAAGGGGTACCTTCAGAATAAAACACTTCTTTCCACAGCGGAGTTAACCTCAGTCTCCTCTCTTCTAAAGCAGCTTTCCAATTCCTCTTCGAATCAGGCAAACCGAGGATGTGATTCGTGTTTGTGATGGCTCGACGAGTAGTATCAAACTTTCTATTCAACTGAAGACCTGGAAGAAGAAAAGAAGAATATTTACAGTCATACAAGTTATAATTTAGATTAAAGGTAAGAAAATATACTCACTCGACGAGTTCCAATGTTCTGGTATTTCTCCACTCCCATTCGACCCAAACACACTCTCTCCTCTCACGAAGAAATAACTTTTTTGCCAATCCCCCATGTCATTTGTTGTAAGTCCCAATACCAAATGCTCCCTCTTTTGGCGGAGATACAAGTGATATCTCCCTTTTTCTCTCAGGTGTTCTTTCATATAGTAAGTATACAATAATTCTCGCACCCCGAACACGATCCCCAATTCAAAAGACATACACTCAATCGACAGTAGAATCCTCCAAGTGTTTGGCATTAGTTGAGAAGGAGCCAGCTGATAGTGATTCAACACTTCCCATACTAACTTTGGAATGGGGAATCTGAATCCATCAATAAATGGGCGTTCGTAAAACCCAATCCACCCAGGAATTTTGTAATCTATCCTTTCAGTCGGCGACGCTAACCTTACTTCAATTGATGGAGGAAATCTATATTTCAATTTCATTTCTCTCATTGATCTTTCAGTCACTCGACTAGCTGGATTCTTGGTTAAGATATTTGTTGGTTCGCTCGTACTTAGAATCTCACTCGACTCCTCAATGGTGGGTAGTGATCTCAGTGGTGTAACTTCGGTGGGTATTCCTAACGGTGGTTTAGCTATAGTTACGACTCCAGCCTCTATAAAATCTTCATGCGACCAATCCCTATAAGTTTCTTCATCACTCGAATCATTCATAGGTTGTTCAATATACTTGTCAATTTGAGCACCTAAACTACCCAACGAATCCTCACTCGACATTTTCCAAGCAACAAACACAAATTCCCTAAAATACTTACTCCTTTGAAGATCTAAATCCGTCTAAATCACAAACATAATCCCAAAAAGTTCGCTAAATCTTTCAAGATCGAATAACCAATTTGACTAAGAACAGTTTGAATCTACACTAAGAACATTTGAAGATGTTGAAGAATATGAAGAAATATTTGAAGAGTACCTTGAAGATCTTGAGAGCTCCCTAAAACTTGCCAACCGAGAGAAATCCTTGTGTGAGACCAAATGACTCAAAACCCATTCTTATACTCACCATTTTGGCGCTTCGATTTCCCTCCAAAAGATGCCTCGAAAATCCCACTAGGGTTTAATAAATTAACTTGGGCTCAAGACATCCTTAGGCCCATCCTCAACCAAGTGTAATTTACAATAAGGAAGACCGTAAGATGACATCTGTCAGTTAACATTCTCCGGAGAGAGCACACCCCGATTCTAAAGTGAAGTCAAATATGGATGACCCATTCGACGCAACGCGTATATTTAGTCGACATTAGTATATGATTCATAGAAAGTTCTTTCATTCAACATGTATGAGTGTTGAATTCATAACGTTATGTCAGTCGACATATAATCACTTCTAAGTATGTATAAGGCGGTTGCAGGTTTTCTTCAGTCGACAACATGTATTAAATATTTGGATGTTTACTTCAGTCGACATCATTACAAGAGAATTGTGCAGGTTCATGTTACACGTAATTCTTTCAGTCGACTTGCGTCTTTTTCAGGTACACTCAAATCAACATGCATGAGAATGCTTCATCTAATTACTTCAGTCGACAACATGTATTAAATGTCTGCAGGTTTATTCCATTCGACATATTATCTAATTTTTAGTAAAATTATTTCAGTCGACATAACTATATGAGACCTTATTTGTATTCTAGTCCATTCATGAAATGATTTTACTCCACTCGACATGCATAATGATTCGTATAATCACTTCAATCAACAAACATCCATGAAGTCATTGCAGGTTTACTTCAGTCGACATTATGTACTAAGTGTTTACAGGTTTACTTCAATCGACATTCTTATGTAGGGTGATAACATTCTTTACTCCAAACGACTCGCATGTGTGAAATGATTACAGGTATACTCCAGACTATGTGCTTGAGAGAATGTTTCATGATGTTATTCCAGTCGACAGGTGCATATTAGATCATTACAGGATCATTTCAGTCGACGAGAATAAGAAAACGTTTCATGGTATTATTCCAGTCGACATATATATGTAATATCATTGCAGGAACACTCCAGTCGATGAGCATGATAAAATGATTCATGCATTTATTTCAGTCGACGTTTATGAGAAAGGATTATGCAGATACATGTCAGTCGACAAGAAGGATAAAATATACATATAAAAAAATTTTCACGAATATTCAGTCGACGAACATGAGAAAATATTTCATGCATTTCTTTCATTCGATGTTTATCGAAAGGTTTATGCAGGATTCAATGAGCCACGCATACATAGAGCCTCAAGTGAAAAATCCAATCGATATTCGTACGAGAACCTTATTTATGGAGCTTTGTATGGATATTCTTGTCAATATTTATGTATGAATAATTTGCAAGTATATTCCAGTCGACATTTGACAAACGGGTATTCAACACGAGGAGGACATCCCAGTCGACGTACGTAGAAGACTTGGAAAAAATATCTCATCCAACCCTACTGGAAAGCTAGGTCTGAACATGTTCCAGTCAATATGAATTTATAAAGACTTTGAAGGGACTTTCCAGTCGACACTACCTTAATAAAGACTCGGTGTGAAGATATTCCATTCGACACTAAATATGGAGACTTGGTTTGTACATCTCAGTCGACATTATCAGGTATGGCATGCACTTCTTAAGAAAGTCCCAATCGACACTAGTAAGGCATGAGACTTTTTAGAGATGTTTCGCTCAACATTAGTGTGTTGTTTGGCACTAGTTATAAGGATGTCCCGGTTGATATTACAATATGAAGCTTGGACTTGTTATGGATGTCTCAATCGACATCAATGTGTGGCTTGGGACTCGTAATAGATGTCCAAGTTGACGTTGCAATTTTTGGGACTTGTTATAGGTGTCGCAGTCGACCTTACTATATATATAGCTTATAATTGTAATGAATGACTCTGTTAACATCAACATGTATGTAGTGTGGGAATTTTTATGGCTCCCAGACATGTAAGGAATGAGACTTTATTGTAATCCCATTCGACATCATCTAATACGTAGCTTGGGAGTTATCATAAAGACTACACATGCATAACTTGAGACACGATTTATACACCAATCGACATCACTAAATAAGTAGCTTGGGAATTGTTATAGTTTTACTATATTTGTATATCTTGAGACATGATTTAAAACCCAGCTGGTATCATCAAGTGTGTAGCTTGGGAATTGTTAAAGAAACCACACATATATGACTTGAAACTTGATGAACATCTCAGTCGACATCTACACGCATATAGCTTGGAACTTGTTGAACCCATTCAATAATATACTCTTATCCTGGCCTTCATCTGGTCCAGACGACATTGAAAACTCCTATGGTCTTTGGACCCGTAGTATGGGGATTATCCTGACCTTCATCAGGTTCAGTCGACTGGGAACAATCCCCATGACTCATATGGAGTCAAGTTCAAGACCTGGCCTTCATCTGGTCCAGACGACATTGAAAACTCCCATGGTCTTTGGACCCGTAGTATGGGGATTATCCTGACCTTCATATGGTTTAGTCGACTGGGAACAATCCTCATGACTCATATGCAGTCAAGTTCAAGACATGGCCTTCATCTGGTCCAGACGACATTGAAAACTCCCATGGTCTTTGGACCCGTAGTATGGGGATTATCATGACCTTCATCAGGTTCAATCGACTGGGAACAATCCCCATGACTCATATGGAGTCAAGTTCAAGACCTGGCCTTCATCTGGTCCAGACGACATTGAAAACTCCTCTGGTCTTTGGACCCGTAGTATGGGGATTATCCTGACCTTCATATGGTTCAGTCGACTGGGAACATTCCCCATGACTCATATGGAGTCAAGTTCAAGACCTGGCCTTCATCTGGTCCAGACGACATTGAAAACTCCCCTGGTCTTTGGACCCGTAGTATGGGGATTATCCTGACCTTCATATGGTTCAGTCGACTGGGAACATTCCCCATTGACTCAGATAGAGTCAAGTTCAAGACCTGGCCTTCATCTGGCCCAGACGACATTAGAGATTCCCCTGGTCTTTGGACCCGTAGTATGGGGATAATCCTGACCTTCATCAGGTTCAGTCGACTTTGAACATTCCCCATTGACTCAGATAGAGTCAAGTTCAAGACCTGGCCTTCATCTGGCCCAGACGACATTAGAGTTTCCCCTGGTCTTTGGACCCGTAGTATGGGGTTTATCCTGACCTTCACCAGGTACAGTCGACTGGGAACATTCCCCATTGGTTCAGGCGGAATTAGACAAAGTCCTGATCTTCAACTGGTTCAGTAAACTGGAGACATTCCTACATGTCTTGTAAAGATTAAGTTGAAGTCTTAACCTATGACTACTCCAAACGGTTCAGAAAAAGTTTACATACCAAGATCAAATCCGAGATGATACATTCGATATATTACTCTCAAAGTCAAAAACTTTTTGACTTAAAGAGTAGGGAACAAACTGTACGGGCCAAATTTGGACCCGAGGGTAAAACCGTCTTTTCACGTCAAACTCAATACCAAAAGCCCACAAATTGGCCCTTAAACACCATATTGGAAAACCCAGCCCAAAAACCTTATTCCATCGGTACATAACGCTACAAATATAAAGCCAAATAAATAAACAGCATAAAACACAATTGTTACTAACTATTCCTCTTTTTTCTAAACACAAACACATGCAGCGCCGAAAGTTAGATCCAAGGCACGTTGTGGGTTCCTTAGCCAGAAATGTCAGCACGTTGTAGGCCTGTTGCCAGCTTTTATCACAGCTACAAAGTAATCTCTTTTCAGATCTATAAAAAGGAAGATAACTCAGGGTTCAAGGCAGGCTTGAGATCCTTCTTACAAGCTTCTATTCTCTGACACAAGTTCTGAGAGCTTTCTATTTCCAAAAACATTTGTCACCGCCCTCACGGCTACCGAAAGAAAGTCAAGGTAATAATAAGCCATACTTTACACTTTACATATTTACAGCTCATTTCATACTACTGACTTGAGCGTCGGAGTGCCCCCGGCACCCACCACACCGGTGGGTAGTCTACTCCCGCTCACTCTACCTTTGTCTTGCAGGATCGCTAGTGCCCCCAACTTACAAATTCTCGATTGTGGACCTCGGCCGAAACCAGCATCCACAGGGTCGTTAGTAAAATCCGCTGAGACCAGTACATGTCGTATATCGAGACTTGGTCTGATGGTTTTATCCCAATAAACCATGAGTCTTGAGAGACTCGTATAGAAATGTAGGTGTTTATATTGGATAAACACTGAACGATTCACTTAAGATTCTTAATAGATGGTACACCAACGTCAATAAGAATCTTCTCGGGTCGAGTAGCATAGTGGTCCTTCGACTTGAGATACCACTGTGGATATATGAGATATCCTCCCAAATTTGATGATAGTCACATCACTGATCTATTTAGATCATACCTTCGCATGTTCGTTGGATGTGGATTGATTCTCATGATATCATGTGCATATCAAGATAGGATCCATCAGTTCTGTGTACATAGCATAAGTATTCATTATGGAATTAGCAATCTGTTAAATCCATGGGCCCGTGGTACATTGTAGAAGTAAGCTCTAAGTGTTATTTAAGAGATTGATAATAGATACGTCGACGGTATTATACCTATAGAGATTTGATGTTTTTTATCTCTATATCTGGGATAATCCGGATACATGTGACAGATGGATTATACGTATGCAATAACCTCAACCTGTATGATTCAGCGAGTTTATATGTGGTCATCATATTTACGGGTGGGTAGATTATGGACACAAAAATTGGATTTCGTGACGGATATGCCTGAATCTAGAGAGTCTCACTAATGAATCATACTCATAAAGCACTAGGGCAATATTTATAAATAATATTGATTATTTATAAATTATTTAACGGTTAAACGAAAAGATACATGCTTAAAGGTTTTTTCCGGCCATTTCCTAGTTAATGTGTATTGAATTTAATACATGATTTTATTAAATACACATTAATTAATTGTCATATAAAGTATTTGACATATTTCACAATATATGTATTATGGAATATTTAAAGTAAATATACTACATATATTTAGATATTTATTTCGATAATTATCTAATTATTTAATAATAAATAATTAGAATTATTTATTACATTTATCTTTATTATGATTATGGTTGGAGGTGGATTAATTTGATTGGTTCACTTGTTAGAAAATATTTAAAGTTGTAGTGTACAACTTTAACAAGTAACTTAACCTTTTTATTAATATAAAATTTGAAGCAAAAATGACAAAAATACCCCTATGGTTTCAGCCACTTACCCTAAGTATATAAGGGTTTCTTGTTCATTTGCTTCATAATTTTTAAGTTTCAAAACACAAAAATATTAGAGACTTGAGAGGAAAAAAAGAGAAACCAAGAAGGAAGTGAAGAAAACTTGCAAATGAGTAAGTAATTTCAACTTTTCTTTAGAAGGAAAATGTTTCTTTTGTTCTTGGCTACAACATATGTTGTTGTCTTGTTTCTCTACTTCCTTTTGTTTGTGTTATGAAGTTTGGAAGCTTGAATGAAAGATGTATGCATGTATATAAACAAAGTTTGCTTATTAATGGTTAATAAGCACACTTTTGGTTATTAGATGACTTGGTTTCCATTCTAGAGTTGTTAGGCCACTCAATGATGACCTATAATTATTCTTGATTTGTTTCATAGTGATGAGACTTGATTGGTGTTGTAGGGATTGGATTAAAGTGTTGGATTATGTTAATTTTGGTTAATTTGATCAATTGAGAAATTAGGATTTCTAACCTAAACCAAAATTGGGGTTTTTCATATATATATATATATATATTATATTTTTGATGTATATAAGATATACAAATCAGTTTGAAATTGATTGGAAATCATCTAAGCTTGTTTTGACAAGATTGGACCAAAATGATCAAAATGCAAAGTTTGTGGTTTCTCGGCAATTTCAATAAAATATGATTTTTCAGCTTCTTAATGTATTTTAACATGTATGACATGTATAAATCATTTTGGTAGTGATTTGAAATCACCTAATTATGTATTTGACAAACTAGGACTAAAATGATCAAATATAAAGTTTTGGGGCCTTTTGGTAATTACTGAAAAATCTGGAAAAAAATTTCAGAATCTGTTTTTCATGTATATTTGATGTAAAAAACAGTTTGGTTGTGATTGGAAATCACTTAAGCTTGTTTTGAACAACTTATGACTAAAATGATGAAAATGGAAAGTTTTGGGATTATATGGTAATTTACTGAAATTCAGATTTTTGGGTTAAAAATTCTGTTTTTGAGTATCAAGTGATTAAAATAAATAATGTTATTTTAATTACCCAAGAAAAATTAAAGAAATCGAAAAAATTGATTTTCCCGTATTCTGCTGCGTAACTTGGGTATTTTGCCCAAAATCCCAACAAAAACGGTATCAGAGCTAGTCTGATTCTTGGCCCATGATATGATTAGCCCTTTAAATTTGACATTTAATCTAATCCTTACTTGATGCATGCATATGTTATTTAATTTGATTAAATAAATGTGTATGACACTTTATGGAAAATTCTCATTAAATAAGGCATTAAAGTAACTTGTTTTAGGAATACTTGTTTCTTAGTTCGTCTTGTCAATACGAATATGAATAAATTTTTGTGGCTATAACCGAGAACGTGCCAAAGCAGTGAGGGCATAGTCGATAGAAATCTATTTATACTGGATGTATATTTGATACTAGATAAATTCAAGTGAAAGTGGATTTCTGAACGTGCCAAAGTTGTCAGGACTATATCGGTAGCTTGAGTTTGTCATTGACAAGTTAAGCCTTGATACGCCTCCTGTGAACGTGCCAAAGCTGTCACAACGAGAAACGTCAGAACCAAAATCAGGAGTCACAGTGAGTGTGATTGACAATGAGTTGTCTACTTGTGAATATACGTAGGCGAGAACGGGTCAAAGATGTGTGTCGAAATATATTCATGGGGTCCATCTCTCACTATGGAATTCAATTTAATCATTGCCTTCCCGTTTTCCATTGTGGATTACGGTATTACGTAAAATAGTGGGAGACACTGCTTGGTTAAAAAATTTCATAACTAAAGCAGTGTGTAATATTATGAAAATTATTGCTTATGTTTCCTTTATTCTATTGTGTTGATAGAATTAAACTTCTAATCCACTGCATGCATTTATTTATATATGTTTTCTGACATGACTTATGATTGTATTTTTCTAGAATAGGTTCTAGATAGACATGGATATTGTTAGATTAAACTGAACCATCGAGAACTGTTGTTCCAATTTTCTAGGAAAATTTTGGTGAAATGGTTTGTTTTTAATATTTGATGGTGGGAAAAAGTTGAAAATTTTACCTTTAATCAAACTCAATTTTTAAAATAAATCACGATTAATAATTGTAATTTCTTATTATTAAACAAACACTTATAAATTGTGTTGTGACCAATACACAGTTTTATCATCTCACCACATGTCAGACTACAAAACTAAATAAAGCTTTAAGCAAATAGAAATCGCTAATTAATCGGTGACTTCTCGTCTATCGCTATCGAACTGATCCGATTTTGTAGAAAAAATTACAAATTTAGTTAGTTATCAGACTGGTCACAGATTTTATTTATTTTGCAGAATCTCATGAGTTGCCAAAAAGAGAAGCTTGTTTCTTTACCCATTCTTTTTCTTCTTTAAAAACTTTATGCATCTGTCTCAACTTTATGATTTTTTAGTGTTCAATCCGTTATAAATGAATGATTTTTAATGATTTTTTGAGGATCTTGTGAGATTAATTTTGATTATTCTTTTTTTCAGCTATGGGAAATGTCAAATTTACCTTTCCAAATTAATTTCTAATTAATCGCAAATCGCTCTTGGAGCAATCTGATTCGATTTCCGATTAAGAAAATTTATGATTCAACCTGAATAGAAAATTCTGTCCAACTATTTAAGATACAAATGGCAAAAAAAACCCGAGCCCGACCAGAGGGCAAATTGATCGGACCTGATTTTGATTAATAAATTTTTTAAAAGTATATAAATTAATTTTTAATTCTAAATACATACATTTATAACTAAATTTTTAAGTTCCAATCCAAAAAAAAATAAAAAACACTAAAAAGATTGACTCTTAAAAATGAATTAAGTATTAAAAAATTCAAAAAATCAATTTTTTTTTAAAAAAAATCCGAGCCCAAGCCAGACTTGACCCAATCCGACCCACTATCATCCCAAATTTAAGAAAATAATTCACCGAGTTATCAGTTGGAACTCTAAATCTCTTGTACCACTTATAAAATTCAGGGTATTTTACATTATTCTTTTAATATAATTTTATTCATTCTTTCTAGGCAAATGCTCAATGAAAAAAAACATGTTAAATAGTAAATACCCTACCAAGCAAATAAATAATTGATAAAACAACTAAAAAAAACACATCAAATGAATTTCTTTGTCTATTTCTTCATCTTCATTTTGGGCTCAATGACAATATCAGCATATTTTTGACAATTGTTCTGTACATTTCTACAGTAATAAAACAACACAGACCGAACCCTAATGACGAGAAAAGAATCGAGAAAAAGAAGAGTCGAACCTGTTACGTGCTATTCACTTGTGGAACTTTGACACAAATACACATATGAAGGAAGTAGTCAGGGTTCATTAAGTTGTTTACCACCCAAGAGAAGGGTATCTCCAATTTTGGTTCAATTCCTTGGATGCGCACAAGCTTGATTTCGGCATTTCTGGCCACGTGTTCATATAAAATTTCTCCCCCTTCTGCATTTTTGTTGCTGCTTGCATCTTCAGAAGAGATTTTCATTTCTTCATCTTCTAGTTTTGGAGATTCATCACTGACCAAGGGTTTGTCAGTGAAAAATTCTGGCAGGAGAGTTTTGATGGCATCGTGTAAGGTGAAGCATTTACCTGCAGTTCAAGAATAATGAAACAATGTACATTCTCAAGAATGATACAGCAGTTTTACCTGCTCATCGCCAAAAGAAGGCAATATGCTGACGGGCAGAACTTAATTACATGTTTTCAAACAGTGAAATTGAATAATCTTGGTTCTCTCTAACACTAGAGATCATTATCATATACTCTTTTTGGATCAAAGTGCACCTCGTAAAAAACGGAAGGCTCAAAATAGTGAAAACTCTCTCCTTTCATGAAAGTAAAAAGAAAAAGTGATTAACTTAATTTAGGATGATAAGAACTTACCCATGCAAAATGTCAAACCACATTTTAACAGCAATCAAATGTTGCATCAATACAACTTAGCATCCTCACAAATCTCCTAAAAGAGTCTAAACATAAAAATTAATCCTACAAACCCATCTATACAAACTAACATGTCATAAAATAATTAGAAAGGTGAAATACATAGAGAAATAAAAAAGTCAATGCAATAAATGAGACGAGAAATATGAAAATAACATTGACTTTTTTACTTTCATTCAAAAATCATGCAATGTCCATGTATATGAACAAGTTTGTATGATTAGTTTCTATAGGTAATAAAGGATACTGGCAAAATCCACAGATTTTTGCGGGACATCAAAATTAAGAAGACAACACAGGTAAATTCACAACAATTCATCACCAATGTTCTAAAATGCATTAGGCGCTAGTAGGGTGGTGATCCAACACCCAGTGCCTAGGGCGTCTGGGCGAGGATTAGGAAATTAAGCGGAAATTGAGGATTTCCATAATTAGGTTTAAGGTTTGGTGTGATTTGGACAAATTAATCATAGAGAAATATTGTTTCAGTAATGGGTAAAATTTATGGGGGGTCAATTTGATGAGAAACTAACAAAAAGTGAAGAAATTAAGGTTTTTTGAAATTAAGGTTTATGTTTTAAATTAGGATTTTTTGAAAATGATAAGTTAAAGAGTTTATTTTGTAAAATTAGGGCTAGGGTTAGGGTGTAAATTACGGTTGGAAAAAAAATCAATTTCAAATTGTCAACGACTGTTGACCGCCGATCAAACTGCAGTCAATGGCTGTTGACCGATGATTTTCAAGCAAAACTTCACCAGAATGAGCGGAAAATGCAGCCCATTTTGACGAATTCCTGGCCCCAACAATTTGGGGCAAGATGGGCGGCCATAGGCCGCCGACCTAAACACACCGCCTAGGCGCCCCTAGGCCGCCGACCTAAACACATCACCTAGGTGCCCCTAGGCTGTGCGTTTTAGAACAATGTTCGTCACATGAACTACAATGGTATATTAATTCTCTTAAGAAATAATTTCCCGTCTTCCCTTCACCACAAATTGTTGCACTAGACATGTAAAGTATCAACATGGAAACAAAAAATTTATTCATAAGAAATTTCCTTAATCTATATGACAATTTCAAGCAATTAAAATAAAGTAAAACAAGCACACTCTACTCAGAAGAGAAGACAGGGCAAGCAACTCTAATTTCAATGGACCCTAAAGTAAAACAAACAAAATACTTAAGGAATGAATCACCACTCCACAAATTCCTGTCTGGAATAATTAAATAGCTACACGGCTTACCGTCTTCTGTGTGAATCTCAACAGGTCGGTTAATAAAAGATACTTTATCCCAGCTATCAATGTTAGGAGCATCTTCTAAATCATCGAAATCGTCGCTAACACTCCAAATATACAACCGTACGGGAATTCTACCTGAAAAGCAGTTAGAAAATAAGAGAACAAGCAATTGACTAGACCTAATACAAGCAACAAATCAACATCTTTAAAATTTAGTCGCGGTCATTATGAGGTCATTAGAGAGAAGCAATAAACAGACCAATTAATGCATTGATGTGAAGAAATTATGCCCGCAATAAATTAACATTTCTAATCTCTTATTTTTTCCCATTTCACTTTCCCTCACAACCTTCCAAAGAAAGTAAAGGAACAGATTACGATCGTGACTCATTTTATAAAGACTGACAAGTACAAATTCATCAGCCACTAGTTGAGCTCTTCAACTGCAAATATTACAAGAAGTTTTAATTCTTTGAATCAAGCATAAATTTTGCCAACCTGTCTTGACTTGTCCAGCAACATCTGTATTGACAGTGCTTTGTTGAGATTTCGAGGACAAATTCAATTTAGCTGTGTACTCATCTTCAATTGTTACAAGTCTAAGCTTAGAAGATACCCGTAGGTAAGCATCTAGATTACCTGTCACTTAAGTGAACAAATTGAAAATTAACAAGCAAGCAACCTGTTGAAATTGTTGCATTGGAAAGGTGGTGAGATTGATTTGTGTTGCGAGAGAATATTGAAAAGAGTAATTTCATCAAAATGCTAAAATTTAATCAATAAATTGGAAAACTAATAATCTCATTCTTCTTATACACGATGTTCACTATATCATCATCAACAACAACCTGGCACCCATATAAAACAATTTTTCAGGCCAGGCTGCATCAGTGTTATCTAGACATATTTATTTAAAAATGACAGAGAATTGCACGAATCATATTTTCTTTGAGACAAGCATTGTACCATAAAAAATATGACCTTAAGTTTTAGTATCAACCTCTACTATGATATGGGGTGCAATGTTCAGATTATTAACAGAAAAATATATTTCTATTCCTCGAATGATTATATTGGTGCTTCATCACCTGTCATAATGCAGTGAGAGATGGTGCAACCTATCTATGTGATGGATGTACAACATTAACTTAGCGCAATATGTTTGCATCAACAAAATAAGGAAATTAAGTCAAACTAGTTAACAAATGGAGAACAAAAATGAAAAAAGAGACATAATATTTTGTGACACTCCTATCGTTTAGAAGACATACCATTCATCACTGAATGCCAAAGCTCCACCTGATCAGATTGGGACATATTCATGACATTCTTGCAGTTTCCATTTATTATATATGCTGCCTGTAAGCATAGTTGAATACTATCAATGACATAAGAAGAACATAAAAGCTTCCATAATCTGCTTCCTTTGAAAAATTAACAAAATGAATAAGAACTTCAACAAAAAAGAAAGCTAAAAAATAAGAACAAAGATTTTGAATTAGGTTTGTCCCATTCCCCCTATTTCAGTATAAATTGTATTGACATGGGAATCATACAGACAATATTTTAACCTTTTCCTGCTTCATTAAGAGAGAGAGATCAAAGAAAGGAATGAGACCATCCTTCGGTCATTTTATGTATGTCTCCATATAAGATCAAAAGGTGATAATTATAATCTTCAATTAAATGTTACAAATTCAATAAGTCACAAAAAAAGGAAACCAAACACCTGCATCTTTACAAATTATAGCTTCTTACTGGTGGATGAAACCAATTGATTCCACAAGCGCAAACATTTAGCAATTTCATAATTCTACATATTGACACAATGCCACTTGCATAAAAATTTGGGCTTCTCTAATTTCAATTTGGAGAATGCAAAATACTTAGCCGTGAACCAAGTATTGAAGTCAAATTTTAGATTATCAAACCAGGCTTTTACTAAGCTTATGTATCAGATTCGCTGATAAACCATGCATTCAACAAGATGAGAGAAGTTTGTGAACCAAGAATGGCCAAGCTACCGCAAAATCCCAACTGGTGATTCTAAGTTACTGCATATACTCTCTACCCTGTTATGTGATTTTAGAATGATTATGGTAATGATAAAAAATAAAATAAAAATCAAGTACTTTGTGCATATACATTTATGTAAGCGTATGGAAGTGTTTATTATTATTTTTTTTTACATATCTTATGTCATTTCTTTTTCACTTTGAGAGCATAAATAGTCAAATGGTTGACCTTCCAACAACATTAGTAACAAAATATATTATAAATTTTACAAGCTCCATGATAAAGTTGTACTAGTTACTAAATGCAATACAATTATAACCAGTATCAAATCAGAGAAGCGGCAAACACAAACTAACCTCCTTCAATGAATTAATAAAGCCCCATTTTACGGAATCTTCACCTTCACATGGGATCAATATATGCCCTGGATATCCTCTGAAATGAACCTAGGAAAAAAAACTATAACCTTCAATTTAAGGAAGTAGTAATCCAAAAAGAAATACAATAACAAAATGCCCATTAAATAGATACAGTGAGATTCCAAGGTCTTTCTGGTTCTGCACATAGAAGATCAAAGAGAACTCCCGTGGGTATATGCCTGCCAAAAAAGTTACACAAAAAATTAATTTTCCAATTGATATTCAGCTAATACGAATATAATTCATTAAAATAAATAAATGAAAATACCATTTGAGAGGCAAGCCTTTGTATTCAAACCAAATGGTGTCAACTCCGGGAGGAAGTGAGCTACTAAAATACGGTTTTATGAGACCAACTAACAACGGAAGGTAGCCGATCCTCGGCGATAAGATCTGAGATTAAATAATGTAATTAGAAGATCAATTAATTTGATTAAATTTTTTTTTTTTAAAAAAAGTGAGATACCAACCAAAGCGGGCGGAGGAGGAGGGAGTGTGGTGACTTCAGATTCATGGAGATTAATCTGAAGGGGAATCGCTCCTTCCCACACATATTTTCGAGCCTCCATATGCATCTTTCTAAGGATCCAGGATCACTCCAACTCTTCTATTGGATTGTTTTAGACCATTAATACTTTTATATAGTTGAAGGTTGTGGAGTTTTTCAAGGAAAATTAAAAATTGAAAAAAAAAAAAAAAACAAGAAGAAGAAGAAGAAGAACGGCGAAGGTTGGAGCGAGACTGCTGAAGGAGTCAAAATGAGTTTTTTTTTTTTTTTCCTTCAAATCTTGGAAAAGGGTTAAATTTTGGTTAAGATAATAAATTTGAGCCCATCCTTTTTATCTTTCAAAAAAAATTAAAGAAAACAAGTTTTGGTTTCAAAATTATAAAATGCAAATTAATTTGGTTCGGTTATAGTTTTTAATATGTTAAATACTGGATATCTGAATTTTCATCATCGATTTCGGATATTTAAAACAATCCAAAATAAAAAATAAATAATTATCTTATATATTATTTTATTTTTTTATATATATATAAGTTAAATATTTTTAAGTCTTTTCTTCGCAGTGTGTTGCGGAGAAAATCCAAAGTTAGCAAGCTTAACTCTAAAATCTAATTTTGATTTGAATGCTAGCAAGCTTCCCTCCAAGATTCAATCTTGATTTCTGCTAATTGAAATATTGTAGAGATCTCACAAAGTTTCTCTAAATACTTCTCTAACTTAGGCTAATTTCTCTAATTCTTGTTTGTATTTAGTTTTCTCAAGCTTGATTAAAATATTTGTTCAAGCTTGCTATTTATAGCGAAACTTAGACAATTTTTAAATTAATAAAATTTTTAATCAACTTTTATGTGGGCTTAATCTAATTTGTCCAAATATGTATAATTAGGTGTGACTAATCACATTTGTCTACCACTTTGATTTAATCCAATTAAATCAAGACAAAGTTTAATTAATGGATTAATTACATGTCTACCACTTTGATTTAATCGAATTAAATCAAATCATACACATATAATTACATATTTACAATTATCAAATATCCTCAAATGGTATGGATATTTATGAAATTACGACAAAGCCCTTGTGTAATTTTGGATTAATCCAATTAGGTCAAAGAAAATAATCAATGTTATCCAATAGCACTTAATTATCTTAGTTGATAATTATAATATCGAATACTATTTATTATCAAAAATTATCGGCTACCCAAGTGCTCAATGAGTACATTTCATATTGTGGGACTCTCTAAGTCCAGACATGTTCGTCATATAAGCCTAGCTAATATGTACGCAATTCGGTCACCTCCGAATTCGCGAAGAACATGAACGACCTTTTTGAACTACACAAGTCGAGGTCATCACATATGTTTATTCATCCCTCCATCGTAGGCTATCCGAGTTGTGCTTAGGAAACATATAATACACCGTCAAGTTTCCGAGGTACACATATATGTCACACGTCCACGATTCTTTACAACTAATATGATCCACCCTAGGTGATTGGCTTTGGCCAAAGTTTTAATAATCGTGACTTACTCACATGGATACCTAAACCTGTTATGGTACACATATGGGCCGACGGATCCTATCTTGATTCGCACTTGATTAACAAGTGAATCAGTCCACACCCAACGAACATCTAGATGCCAAACCATGAAAGGTTTCTGACATACATGGCATCAAAGTATGAAGGATCTCACACAAAATCAGTGTTATCCTATAGTTAAAGGATTACATATGCTAATCGACTCGATGAGATTCATATTGACGGTGGTGTGTACTTCCAACTATTAGGAATCACATGTGAGTCATTCAGTATTCGCTTCAACGAATACTCACATGTCTATACGAGCTTCCAAAGCTTATGGTACATTGGGTTAAACCATTGGAACTCCAATTCCAATATACGACATGTGCTAGTCTTCTAAGTTATAGGAATTCGACCGTATTCCAAAACCAACGACTATGAATATTTATTTTATGAATAGTTTATAATAGTCATATTATCCCAATGTCGAATCACCTAGTATCCAGTATTACTACAAAACTATTCTAAGGTCAATGTCGCTCTTAGCATATTTATACTTTAATCTAATATGCATAATGACATTACCATTAATAAGGTTTGAAATGAAAATGTAGTTATTTTATTAATAAATAATAAAATGTACAATACATTATTCGGATTGACACTCCAAGCACCACCTCTAACAAAAGCCTTTTATATACTGGGTATATGGCTCTACCGGGATAGAGTAAGGAAACTTATAAGGTTGTCGCAATCAATATACATATATAAGATGTTAGAAAGGTACGGTTTTACCAACTGTAATGTAATAAATGTACATTTTCGATACGACATACATCTTTTGAAGAAAATGACACCTTAGAATGAGGAAGAGAGAGTTAGAATGTCTAACTTGTCATATGCTTCTTATATTAGAAGCATTATGTATGTTATGCTATGTACAAGACATGATATCAGTTTCGGCGTTAGTGTGACTAGCCGATATCAATCTGATCCGAGTAATGATCATTAGACAGCCGTGAAACACATCCTGAAATATCTTAAGGGTATTAAGGATAAGTTTCTGATATATGAAGGAGATGAGCTACAAGTTAAGGGTTATACAGACTCTGACTTCCAAGAAGATCCAGATGATAGAAAGTCTATATCCAGATACATATTTACCCTTAATAGCGGTGCAATTAGTTGTCGATGTTCAAAGCATGGCTCTACAGCTAATTAGACCACTGAGGCAGAATTTATAGTGGCTTCGGAAGTTGCTGAAGAAGCTGTTTGGATTAGAAATTTTATAACAGAACTTGCATTGTGCCCAGTATTATGGATCTGATCTATTTGTATTGTGATATTAATGGAGCCATAGTGCAGGCTAAGGAGTCTAGAGCACATTCCAAGTCTAAACACGTGGAAAGGAAATATCGTGTGATTAGAGAAATCATTGAACGAAAAGACATAATGGTCTTGAAGGTTCAAGGACAAGAAAACATAGCAAACTCGCTTACTGAGGTTTTACCTCCAAAGTTATTTGATAAACATGTGGAGGAGATGAGACTTATGTACCATCCAGATTGACACTAAGCAAGTGAGAGTTTGTTGGAGTTTGTGCTTGGAGCGTCAATCCGAATAATATATTGTACATTATATTTTATTATTTATTAATAAAATAACTACATTTTCATTTCAGAAATTGTGTTCTGATTAGTTGTAAAAAAATCGTGGACATGTCGACAATATGAGATGTGCGCTGTGGAAACTTGACGGTGTAATCTATTATTACATATTTTATAATTACCAAAATATCCTCCAATGATAGAGATATTTATGAAATTACAACAAAGCTCTTATAAATTTATTTATTTAACTATCAAATAAATTTGGATTAATTCAATTAATTCAATTGGGTCAAAATAAATAATTAATATTATCCAATAACACTTAGTTATTTTAAATAATAATTATAATATCAAACTTTATTTATTACCAAACATTATCGGCTACCTAAGTGCTCAACGAGTACATTTCATATTGTGAGACTCTCTAAGTCCAAACACGTTCGTCATAAGCCTAGCTCATATGTACGTAATTCGGCCACTTCCGAATTTGCGAAGAACACTAAACTGAACTATACAAGTCGAGTTCATCACATATGTTTAACAATCCATCTGTCGTAGGCTATCCAAGTTGTGCTTAGGAAACATGGATGACACTGTCAAGTTTCCAATGAGCACATCTCATATTGTTGACATGTCCACGATTCTTTACAACTAATCATAACATTATTTTTGATATATGCGATCAACCCTAAGTGATCGGCTTTGGCCGAAGTCTTAAGAATCGTGACTTGCTCAAATATAACTTAACCCCTTATAGTACACATTTGGGCCGATGGATTTTATCTTGATACACACTTGATTAACAAGTGTATCGGTCCACTCCCAACGAACATCTAGCGGTCAGACCATAAAAGTCTCTAACATATATGAAATCAAAATGTGGAGGATCACACACAAAATCAATATTATCATATAGTCAAAGGATCACATATGCTATTCGACTCGAGTAGATTCCTATTGACGGTGGTGTGTGTTAGGGTTGGTGCTCTGAGCGCCAAATTTTCCTGTAAATACTTATGTAACATTTTATTATGAATAAAATAAACAGTTTTTTTCTATAACATCTTTTTTATATGGTAAAGATATAACAGACCTTAGAATGATTAGTTATGATATTATTGCAAAAGCGTCGCAACTGACATTGAGTTGTATCATGACGTTGTCATTCTTAGACTTTTCCTGGTCAAATTTTACACTACTTGGTCAGTAAGTAAACTCGTTGAGACTGGTACATGTCATATATTTTAATCTTGGATTCCGATGGTTTCTCAATGAACTATTAGTCTTGGAGACTCGTATAGACGTGTGGGTGTTTATAGCGGATAAACATTGAACGACTCAACGAATATTCTTAATGGATGGTACACCAACGTCAATAAGAATCTTCTCGGGTTGAGTGAGCATATTGATTCTTTGACTTGAGATACCACTGTGGATATATGAGTTATCCTCCACATTTAGATGGTAGTCACGTCATCGATCTATTTAGATTAGACCTTCGTCTGTTCATTGGGTGTGGACTGATGCTCAGGACATCCTATGTGTATCAAGATATAATCCGTCAATTCTGTGTACAGAGCATATGTATTCAATATGGAATTAGCAATATGTTAAATCCATGGGCCCGTGGTACACTGTAGAAATTAGTTCTAAGTGTTATTAAGGGATTGCTAATAGAAACGTCAACGTGATTATATCTATAGAGATTTGACGTTTATATCTATATCTCTGGAATAATCCAGATACTTGTGACAGAGGGATTATACGTATGCAATGACCTCAACCTGTTTGGTTCAAAGAGTTTATATGTGTTAGTCATAATTTACGGGTGGGTAAATTATGGACACGAAATTGGATTTCGTGACGGATATGTCTGAACCTAGAGAGTCTCACTAGTGAAATATACTCGTAGAGCACTATGGCAACTTTTATGAATAATACATATTATTTATAAATCGTTTAACAGTTAAACGAAAAATACATGCAAATGGACCTAATGGTCATTTCCTAATTAATGTGTATTTGTATTTAATATTTTGTTTTATTAAATACAAATTAATTAAATGTCAAATTATGATTTTTGACATATATGATTGATATATGTATTTTGATTATTTAAAGTAAATATAATACATATATTTAAGATATTTATATTTAATAATTTAATTATATAAATGTTATATATTAAATTAATTAAAGAGATGATATCTTTAGTCATCATTTACCTTTTAAATAGCTTAAGTTTATTGGTTACACTTGTTGCATTTCATTAAATGTTATAGTGAGCAAGTGGAACAAGTTAACTAATTACTTTTGATTTATTAAAATTGAAATAAAAATTGAAATTGCTTGATTTTATTTTTCTCTCATTTTCGGCAATAAAGGGAAAACTTTAAAAGCTTTGTTTCAATTTTATTTTCAATAGACAACAAGTTACAAAATAATTACTAAAAGGGTTTGAGAGAAAGTGGAAGAACAAAGAGAGAAAAACTTGGAAAAACTTGATTTTGTAAGTCTTTCTTAAACTTTTTCAACTAAGAAATTATTTCTAATATTCTTATCTTCAATTTGTGTTGCTATGTTCTTATCTCTACTCTTTTAATTTGTAACTAAATGGTTGGAACTTGTTTGGAAGATGCTTGCATGTATGATGAATAAAGGAAGCATGAAATTAGTTCATTAGCTTTCTTTTAGTCATTTGATGGTGATGTTGCCATTCTAGAGTTGCTAAGCCACTCATTGATGACCTAGAATTGTTCTTGAGTTGTTTCATGGTGTTGAGACTTGTTTGGTGTAGTATAGATTGAATTAAAGTGTTGGATTTTATTAATTTGGTGAAATTTGATCATTTCGATAATTTATAAAATTAGGGTTCATAACCCTTTCCAAATTTGGGATTTTTCATATATATGATGTAATATGATGTATATTAAATTTGGGATTGATTGGATTTGATCTTGATATGTTTTGAATAAAAAATGACCAAATTATAAATCTTGAAAAAATTGGGGATTGTTCGACAATTGTAAAAAAATTTGGAATTTGTATTACAATTTTTATTTTGATGTGTTGGACATGTATAAATCATTTTGGGACTGATTTGGAATCACTTAAATATGTATTTGACCATTTGAAGACCAAAATGATCAAAATGTAAAGTTATGGGGTCAATTCGGTAATTAAAAGAAATTTGATTTCTTGTGTTAAAATTTCAGATTTTAAGTATTGGTTAATTAAATAAATAAGTTCATTTAATTGATCTAAAAAAAATATTTGAAATCGGAAAATTCTGATTTTTC